>JAOTQJ010045432.1:5597-50295 GCA_025642045.1 Solanum sejunctum
TGCAAGAGATAAACCTACCCTTGACCATCACATCATGACTTTCTCACTTAAGGATGGGTTCATTTGTGAATTGAAATTTGACCCTATGTGTTCTACAATCAATAGACGCATAATATGGGTGCAAGCAATCCATCCGATGAATGACATAAAAATACACCATATCCATTTCTACAAGATCACAAGGCAAAATTTTATGCAAAATACAAACAGGACCATTTTTATAGACCTTTCTAGCAACAATAGATGCACCAATAGGAGTAGAAATCTTATAAGACTAACACAACAATTTGGGCTCAACATGAAACATTTGGGAAACAAAAGGAGTAACAAAAGAAAGAATGGCACCTAGTTTTATCAATGCATATACATCACAATCTAAGGCTTTTAAAATATCAATGATGACATCGGACTCCTAATCAACCCCTTGTCTCTCTAGGAGTGCATGGAGCTGATTGTGCCTTGGGGCCCTACCTTTTTGGCCTCCTCTCCCCAAAGGAAATGAATTAGCACCCCGACCTTGTGGACGAATATCATTACCCTTGTTTTGATTTGAGGACAATCAACCTTCTTGTGACCCACTTCCCCACAACTATAGCAAGCATAAGTGTCCCTCAAACATGGGCCATCATGACCTCTAGCACTTTTTTGGCATATAGGTTTAGGTACCACACCACCACCTCCTTGGGTCCTTGGTAGTCATTAGCAAATCTCCCACTAAGAAACTAACAAGACCCCTAGCCTTAGTGAAACCGGCCATACTTAGGAATTTGGAACTTACCCTCAAAATGGGCCCTCTTGGCTTCATTAGACCTCCTCTTTCTCAACTTCTACCTATCCAATTGTTTGGCATAGGTCATAAAGCGAGACAAGTCTATTTCACCTACCACCATTGTAACACGTCATTCTTCATTCACCAAAGTGGATACACCTCTCATTATTCATCCTAGACCTCATGTCGGCAACCAAATGTGGAGCATATTTAGAGAGTTGGGTGAACTTGAGGGCATACTCCATCATACTCAAAGATCCTTTCTTCAAATTCATGAACTCCATCATTTTTGCCTCCCTAAGATCAAGAGGAAAGAACTGGTTAAGGAAAGCCACCTTAAACTACTCCTATAGAATCAAATTTTTGTTCCCTTTATCCCCATTCCCTAAAGTATACCATGTTTAAGCCACCCTCTTGTGGCAATAAGCCGCCAGCTCTGCCTTCTCCTCCGACCTAACACTCATAATAGCCAACAGTTTGTACACCTCATCAAAAAATTGTTGAGGGACCCCATCCACTATAAACCCATAGAACTCCAGTGGGTTCATCCTCATAAAGTCCCTCACTCGAGATGCCACTGGAGTAGGAGTATAAGGGGCTTGGGCCCCTTGATTGACTTGATTAGCCATGCTTGAGCTAGCAAGGTGAGAGCATTTGGAGCTCTCTATGAGCTGGTTATTCCTCGAGTGTGCAGGCTCTTCTTCCTCTTGTATTAGGCATGATCTAAAAGTGGCAAAGAAAATACATTAGAGGGGAAGCCTTACCTAATTTCTATAGCACGACATGTATAAGGAAGAAGGGAAACATTTTCTAAAATGTCTCATAGCCTGTTACTCATAGTTGTGGTGCATAACACAACCATGTATAAGACTCTAATCAATGTGGTGTGTTGGATGTCGAGGACCATTAACAACCTAGTACTCTGATACCAAGATTGTCATGACCCAAGCCTAGGGATTAGACATGACACAGTGAATAGGGAACCCGAAGGGACCCCAATCAAACTTTTTTACATATCATTACACATCCTTGGTCGTGGAAGCAATAAAACAACAATAAGAGATGGCAAAAAGAGAATACAGGGCTAAGGGACATCCTTGATACCAGAAACATAACAGGCCAATAGTATAGTATTAATACATCATGAGTTTCCAACAACACCTCTATAACTTAGATGGGAGTGAGGGACAAGACAATCTCTGGGCTCATCCTTATGGTCATAAATTTAAAAACACAAACAGAATCAATACATAGCATAAACCAGGAGAAGTATGTCCTTGGAGTTGAGGACTCACCAACTTGCTTTGAGAGAAATCGTACTAACTATGTGGCGTAGGAGGATAATCAACTAGAGCCCGATTCCTACATAGTAACATCATGTAGGCATAAAGTATGCGTTAGTATGTTTGAATATACTAAGTATGTAGGATGCAATGAAACAAGAGATAGGAAACATAGGCAAAACGCAATATCATAAGCAATGGGTAATATTATAACAATATGATATGTATGATGATGCTTACAGTAAAACATGCTTATATAGATCATACTACATATTTAAGAAGAGACCAATATTATAATGGATTGTAACACCCTACCATCCATGGTGATTGAGGTATCAACCCCTCAATTGGTTGAGGGTTGTCTCACCCTACCATCTATTCTAATTGAAGTGTCAACCCCTCAACTAGTTGATGGTTGTCTTACCCAACCCCTCAATTGGTTGATGGTTGTCTCACCCTACCATGCATGGTGATAACGACATCACCTTCTCGACAAGGCATGGTCAAGTTACAATACTATAAGTACTTTTCATGGAAACAACTCATATAAACATATCTTCCTTTATCATAAAGTCATTCAAGTCATAGGTCATACAATAGATCATCAATAGCTCAAGAATAAAAAACTGGAAGTTTTTTCCAAACACTTGATGGGTGTGTAATGATAATATAAAATCATGCAATTTAGAGTGAAATCATGCAAGAAAACATAAAAGTAAATTAGCCCACCAACACTTGGTAATACGCTCATGCAATATACATAAAAATACTGCATCAAATCTCAAGATAGATCATAGATTCATAGTTCAAAACATGCTTAAATAGTCATACTTTTATGAAACCTCAACATAATTCATAGTAAAATTCATAGTAAGCAAGAATAAGTAAATCAACTTAGAATCATGCAATTTATGTATAAAAGATTGTTGGCACCTTGGGTGAAAAGACCCAATGGTTGAAAACAACATGCCTCAACTTCGGAGAATTCCTTGATGAAGATTGAGATGAGAACTTGAAGCTTTAGTGAATTCCTTTAGATTTAGAATGAGATTTGGCACCTGAAGTTTGGGTGAAATATTTATCTAAGTCTCTGAGAGAGTATGGGGAATGTCTTATATAATATGATATGGAAATATGGCTAAGTATAGGTGTTTTTACATATGGGAAGAATTGGCCCAAGACCCAAAGGCCTTGGACCGAGCAACAAAAACAATCAAAAAATACACATCTGCACGCCTTGGTCACGTCGTGCCAGGGGCATGTATGGCTCATTGGAAGTCGTCACTTTGAAAAATTAAATTTTGATATGGTCGCACTAAAATCAGGGTTAGACCCATTTCTAAATTAAGTTTGGCCCCTGATGATGAGTATGAAGTTGGATTTTCAATATCACGCATGAATTTTGAGATATATGGAAATTATGAATTTGAGCACTTTCGAGGCACATTTTTAGATAGTTTTTGGGGTTGTTTCAGTTTAATATGGAAGAAAATAACAAAAAAACAATGCAACCACAACTCAATGATATAGTTTATGAAGTCTCTATGCATCAACAAGGTGGTGCCAGTGACAGACCCATGGCTACCTCAAAATAGAATAAAATAAGTCTCAAAGCTAGAAAAGAATGTGGTATCCTCCAAGAGTAGGGGAGGGCTCAACAATTAGCTGAACGCAAATAGGTCATTAATGAGGCACCTATTGATGACCTCTAACACCTATATCTGTATCATGAAAATATGTTAGCTCAAATGCATGCCAGTACATCGAATGTACGTGTATGTAACAACAAAATAAAACATGTAAATATAAAATAACATCAACTCAAATAGCTCAACTCATGAAGTAGGAAGCTCAATTAGTAAGTTGAGAGTCTAATGTAAGAATATAGTTTAAACAATGACCACTCATATACCATCTAGTCCAATCCACTTAGAGTACTATCAGGGCTTGTTTAGGAGTTTCTCTAACCTAGAACCATCACCTATGAGTTGGTGATGATACAACGAAGCAATGTCATCGCCACATCCATCCAATACCTTGCTAGAGTAAGGGATATCCTATTAGTGGATCCAAAATCAATAACATCAAGTCCTCTTTTTAGAGCAATATGAAACATCCAATTTTATGGTTCAATCCCTTCCTATGTAGGCTACATATTTATCGAGTTCAAGTTAGAATTATTATTACTCAATTTGGTGCTCAATATTTCTCCCAAGACTCAATATGCTCATAAGACATCAACCCTACGGATAACTCATTCATCTAGTCTTATTGGATATTTTATAACTCAATTCATCACCTCAAACTATCAACTCTTTAATTAGGAACATTCTTTTAAGATTTACTCATTGATTCATCAAGACCCTCTATCATCAATCAATTGAACATCATAGTATTCAAAAAATAAGAGTGGGGTTAAAGCATTTAGGAAATCTATAGACTCTTTAAGCTCAAAAAGTGACACCCTATAACTCTATTCTTATATGTACCTATGTTTCAAGAATCATTCTTATATGTGGGAAATGAATTAGGGTCATAACAACCCTCTAGTACTTAGCTAAGTTCAAATTTTTTCCTATTAATTGAGTTCCACGTGTTAGATTATACAAGGGCCAACTTTAAATGACCATAATTCTTAGCACACAAAGATCTAGGTAGCCCATTACCTACCAAATGAAAGCTTTTTGACTTAGATTTCCAACACCACCAATTTTATTTCATTGGGAGTTTGGAGTCAAAAGTCATGGCCATTTTACTATAGACTGCCAGAGTAGATTTGTGTTACTGGATGGTTTATGGGCTGGGATTTTAGTTATGGCCCGTATTGTCAACTCGTGGGAAACTTGCCAATCCATTTTCAAGCCCCCAACATGATAGACCCATCTACAGGTCGTAAGTTCTTCTATGGGCCATAGTTTAGGCTTGTGGAATTGATCCAAAGACCTCAAACTTTTCATAAAAGTTTACAGATTGGTCTCTATGGGCCATGGAAGTTTCTACGGGTTGTAGGTTGGCCCATGGATAGCTTTTTTCATTATTTTTAAGAAGGGTTATTTTGCTTTTTTTTCAATCCTTTCAAAGCCTTAACTTGATTTTTATACTGAAACAGATCCCTAAACATAAAACATTCAACTTTTTCATGCTAAAACACCCTCTCCAACATAGAGCAAGATTTCAAGGGAGAACAAGGCTAGGGTTTGAAGATAATTTTCTGAATTCCCCCAAGCTGTTTCAAAACTCAAAATTTATAGGTATATAAGGCTAACTAGAACATGGGTTATATTCATCCATGTGCACCATAACCCGAATTGATGGAGTTGTGAAGATTTATGTCTTCCATGAATGTTTCTTTGAAGGTTTTTCTTAAATCTAATGTATTTTCTATATAAGTTCTTTATAAATTAAAGTTTTTATGAGTTAAATACTTGAAATATATGATTTTTCCTTTCTACATGAACCCTAAAATGAATTCTTGTTATTTTACAAATTGTGCTTAAATTGGTATACATGAGTGCTCATATAATTTGAGCTTAAAGAGTCTATAGAGTTCCTAAATGCTCTAAATCCACTCATGGTTTTTGAATACTATGATGTTAGATTGATGAATGATAGAGGGTCTTTATAGCTCAATGAGATATATATCCTAAAAGCATGTTCCTAATCAAAGAGTTAATAGTTGATGTAATGAATTGAGTGGATAAATGTCCGATGAGACTAGTTGAATGAGTTGACCATATGGTTGACGTCTTATGAATATGTTAAATCTTAGAAGGTGTATTAAGCACCGTATTGATTAAGATTAAGTCCAACTCGAACTCAACAACTACATAGCTGGTGTAGAAAATGACTGAAATGTAAAATATAATGTTTTTTATGTCCCAAAAGAGGACTTGATGTTATTGATTTTGGATCCACTGATATGATTTCATTTACCTTAGCAAGGTATTAGATGGATGTGGTAATGATGTTACTTCATTATATCATACTGGCTCATAGATAATGGTTGTCGGTTAAACAAACTCCCAAATAGGCCTTGATAGTACTCTAAAAAGATTAGACTAGATGGTATATGGGTGGTCATTGTCTAAACTGAATTCTTAGTTTAGACTCTTAACCTGCTGATTGAGTTTCTTATAATGTGAGTTGAGTTATTCGAGTTGATGTTATTGTAACTTTATATGTTTCATTTTGCCAATGTAAATACTTGTTTATTCCATGTACTAGCGTCCATTTAGGCTTGCATCTTTTCATGATGTAAAGATAGGTACTAACGGTCATTAACAAGCACCCCATTGAGGACCTATTTGTATTCAGCTGATTGGTGAGACCTCCCCTACTTTTGGACAATATCATGTTATTTTTAGCTCTCAGTTTGGACTTATTCTTTTCTATTTTGAGATAGCCATGGGTCTGTCATTTACATCACTTTGTCGATGAATAGAGGCTTCACAGACTAGATTATTATGTTGTGATTTCATGTTTTTGGATAGCTTTTTTGATACTAGTCTTACTAAGTTTATTCTTAGATTGTTTGGCCTTTGATTATCAAATTATTATTGCCTTTCATTAAGTACTCTCAATCATTGATGTCTTCCCCCTATTAGATTGCATTTGAACGAATGTGGTGAAGATAAGTGATTTGCTTCTGGGCTAGTAATAGTCTCTAAGTGTTGGCTACACCAAGGGTACCCTCTTGAGGTGAGACAAACTTGGTATCAGAACATAGAATTCAAGTGTCCTTGGGAGTCTATGAAGCCGTGTCTAGTAGAGTCTTATTTATAGGTATGTTGTGCACTACACTTTGTAAGAAAGAAGCTATAGGACATTAGGACTTGTTCCACTTTCTTTTATTCTATGTTTGTGAGATAGAGTTTATCTCTAATAAAGTAGCTATCTAATTCGTGTGTTACATGTTTGGAGATCATGCCTCCTAAGCATATCACCACTCAAAGAGACACTTTAGCTCGCAACACTAGGAAACCCCCACCATAGGTGCCTTCTCAGATGGAGATGCGAGGTTAGGGTCGACGTGCTAGAATCATTAGGGCTCCCAAGGCACCAACTACTTTTCCTTCTCTTACTATAGAAGCTAATTTAAGAGGAGCTATCACTATGCTCACCCAATTGCTAGCAGCTCAAAGTGGGAAACGGAGTTCACAAGATCGTAATTATAGCTCCCAAGAGCCAACTGCTTTGACTAGACTTAGAGATTTTCTGATAATGAACCTATTAGTCTTCATAGGGACTAAGTTGAGAAAGACCCTTCGAATTTTATTAAGGAGATATGGAAGGTGTTGAAAGCTATGCATGCACTAGAGATTGGGGGAGTTAAATTTGCTTCCTATCAACTCAAGGATGCAGAAAATATTTGGTGCAATTAGTGGGAAGAGTATCATGGTGAGGATGTTGAGTCTGCCATTTGGAACAACTTTGATAGTGCCTTTCTTGATCATTTCTTTCCACAAGGTTGAGGAGTTCATTAACTTTAAGTAGAAGGTGATAACTATCGTAGAATATAGCCTCAAACTCATACAACTCTCTAGATATGCTCTGAGGTGGTCCTATACATGAGATCTAGAATGAGAAAGTTCATATCCAACTTAGGAAAGCATGAGATAAAGGAGTGCAAAGTAAAACTGGTGATCCCAGGCATGGATATCTCTAGAGTTATGCTTTATGCACACCAACTTGAAGATGATAAGAAGAGGGATAGGGAGGAGAATTTGAGCAAAAATGCTAAATCAACAATACACCAAGATAGTGTGATTCAAAGTTCTAGATTGAAACTACCATGTGAAAAGTGTGGCAAACTCTACCTAGGTGAGTGTCATAAGGGCACAAATGCTTGCTATAGGTACGGACAGATTGGTCACTTCTAGAATGAGTGTCCAATAAGGAGATGGGGTGATGGAGGTAATACATCTTAGTCTTCAATAGAACCATCAGATAGTGGTAGCAATATGGGCAACGGTGCAAACTATTTATATATGATGGGAAATCAACAGGAGCTGAAAGTTTCATGAGGTGTTGTCATGGGTATGCTTCGATCTTTTCCTATGATGTGTATGCCTTGCTTGACCCAGGTGACACTGTATCATCTATAATTCTATATGTGGCTAGTAAGTTTGAGATCCTTCCTAAATGTCTTCTTGAGCCCTTTAGTGTTTCAACTCCTATTGGTGAGTCCATTCTAACTGAAATGGTTTATACAGATTGCATGGTGTCTATCAGTCAAAAGTATACTTTAGCAGACTTAGTTGAGTTGGAAATGATTGACTTTGATGTGATTCTTAGCATAGCTGGCTTCACAACTATTATACCTCTATCAATTATAGAACTCGGATGGTCAATTTCTAATTTTAAATAAGCCTGATATAGAGTGGAATGGTAGTTATGCAGTATCCAAGGGTATGTTTGTTTCCTATATTAGGGCCACAAAATTAATTTCTCAAAGATGTATCTATCACCTCGTGCGAGTTAAGGCTGATAATGCAAAGTCTCAACATTTTGAGTCAGTTCAAGTTGTCAATAAGTTTCCTTATATCTTCCCTGATGATTTTCCTAGAGTCCCTCCTGACAGGGAGATCAACTTTGGGATTGATGTCCTCCTTGGCCTATCTCTATTCCACCATATAAAATGGCTCTCGCTAAGTTGAAAGAACTAAAAGATTTGTTGTAGGATCTATTAAAAGATTTGTTTAGCTAAGTATCTCTCCATGGTTCGCTCCTATCTTATTTTTGTGCTAGAGAGACGATTCCCATATGACGCGTATAGATTATTATCAATTAAATAAGATCACCACTAGAAACAAATATCCGCTTCTGAGGATCGACAACTTCTTTGACCAACTTCAAGGTGCCACTGTTTTCTCCAAGACAGACCACAGATAAGGCTATCACTAGTTGAATTTTTATGAATGTGACATCCCGAAGATGATTTTTCAAACCCAATATGGTCACTTTGAGTTTCTAATAATGTCCTTCAAACTGACTAATGCTCCAGCTACTTTTCTGGGCTTGATGAACGAAGTACTCAGATAGTACCTTGATATGTTCATAGTTGTGTTTATCATGATATTTTGTTGTACTCTAAAGATGAGGAAGAGCATGTTGATCACGTTTGAATTGTTTTTCAAACCCTCAAGCATAAGGAGTTATATGCCAATTTTATCAAAATGTGAGTTCTAGTTTAAATTAGTGTCATTTTTGGGCCATGTTGTCTCAGGTGATGGTATTCGAGTGGAAATGCAAAATATTAAGGCAGTTAAGAACTGGCCTAGACCCACCTCTCCTACTAACATAAGAAGATTTCTAGGCTTAGCTGATTACTATTACTGATTTGTCAAGGGATTCTCTTCTATACCCTTGTCGTTAACTAAGTTGACTCAAAATAAAGCTCAGTTTTAGTGGTTCGATGAGTATGAGAAGTGTTTTCCAGAATTGAAAACTAGATTAAAGATTGCCCAGTGTTGACTCTAGCTGAGTGGACTGATTTTGTGATCTATTATGATTCTTCTAGAGTGGGATTGGGATGAATTATGATGAAGAAAAGTAAGGTCAATAGCCAATGTTTTTAGGCATCATAATAACCATGAGAGGATCTATTGAACTCATGACTTAGAATTGCCTGTGGTGGTGTTTACACTCAAGATTTGGCATCATTACTTATATAGAGCACATGTTGATATTTTCAGAGACCACAAGAACCTACAATATGTATTCACTCAAAAGAGCAAAACTTGAGGCAAAAGAGATGGCTTGAGCTCCTCAAGGATTACGATATGAGCATCCTCTACCATATAGGTAAATGTAATATGGTTGCTAATTATCTTAATAGGTTGTCTATGGGAAACACTACTCATGTGGAAGAAGAGAAGAAAGATTTAGCTAAAGAGGTGCATAAATTAGCTTGATTAGGAGTTCAACTAGATGAATCTGGTGAAGGTGGAATACTTGTGCATAATAGGTCTACATCATCTCTTGTGGTCAAGATAAAAGGAGAAGCAAAACTAGGATCCCATCTTACTCTAATTGAGGGAAGATGTATTTAGTAAGTAATGACATTCGTCAAAGCAGGAGATGGGTTATTGAGATACCAAAGTAGATTGTGTGTTCTAGATGTTGATAGTATTCGATATAGGATCATGTTAAAAGCCCCTGACTCTAGATATTCTATTCATCCAACATCTAGCAAAATGTACCCCAATATAAGAGAGGTTTATTGGTGGATTAGGATGAAGAAAGACATTGGAGACTTTGTTTTTAAGTGTCCAAAGTGCCACCAATAAAATTGAGCACCAAAGGGCATGTAGAGTAGTCTAGAATTTTGAAATTCCAGAATGGAGCTGGGAGAAAATCAATATGAGTTTCATCACAGGCTTACCGCGGCCTCGCAGATAGCATGATTTGATCAAGGTGTTTTTGAAAGGGTGACTAAATCAGCCCACTTCTTTGCGATAAAGACTACTAATATGGGAGAGGACTATGGTGAATTGTATATCTAAGATATTGTCTGATTATGTGGAGTTCTTTTGTTGATCATATTAGAGCTTAACTCACTAACTAATTTTGGAAGTCATTTCAGAAAGTCTTAGATTCAAAGGTGAACCTTGGTGCAACTTTCCACCCTCAAACTGATGGTATAGTAGAGCGGAGTATAGTAGAGCGAACGATATAAACATTGGAGGTTATTTGTGTAGCTTTTTTATTGACTTGAAAGGTGGTGGGGATGACCACTTGCATCTAATTGAGTTTTCCTACAACAATAACTTTTATTCGAGCATCCAAATGGAGGCCCTCTATGGGACAAGATGTTCATAACTGATTGGATAGTTTGAGGTAGGTGAAGCAGGATTGATTATGCTAGACTTGGTAAACAATGCTATGGAGAAGGTAAATATTATTGAGAGTGATTGAGAACTGCACAAAATTGCCAGAAGTGCTACATTGATATTAGGAGAAAGGGCCTAGAGTTTTAAGTGAGAGATTGGGTATAGTTGAAAGTGTCATCCATAAAAGGTATAATGAGATTGGGGAAGGAGGGAAAGTTGAGTCCTTGATACATTGGTCCCTACAAAATTATGAACAGACTTGGAAATGTAGCTTATGAGTTAGAGCTACCACAAGAGATGGCAGCCATTTATCTAGTCTTTCACATTTCTATTCTTCAGAAGTGTTTGGGAGATCCATCCTTGCTTGTGCCTATTAAAGGCATTGTAGTGAAGGATAATTTGAGATATGAAGAGATCCTAGTCTTAATCCTTTATTGTCAAGTTAGCAAGTTCAGAACCAAAGAGGTTGCATCTATAAAAGTGTTGTGGAGAAGTCAATCTGTTGAAGAGGCTACATGGGAAGCTGAAAAGCATATGAAGACTAGATATCCTCACATATTCGTGCATCCTAATGATGAAATTGATGGTAATGATTCATTTATAATTTATTATCACATTCCCATTGTTGAGTTGAGTTCTTATCTCTAAGCTTATGTTGTTATTGAGTCTATGACTATTGGAGTATGCATGCCTAATTCTATTCATGCCTAATTATGATGTTAGAAATAGTCTTTCGATTTCGAATACTGAGTTGAAGTTGATTTCTGGGATATGAGTATTTGTGTATTTGAGTTCATGATGGTGTTCCTGCTTGATAGGTCTCACAGTTGGTCATCATTCGAGGATGAATAATCCCAAGGGGAGATATTATAAGACCTCATAACTTTATTCTTACATGTAATATGTTTCAAGCCTTATTCTGATACGTGGGAGGTGGATTAGGGTCGTAATAGACCACAAGTATTTCTAGTTCAAAACTTTTCTATCAATTGAGTTTCTCATATTAGATTACATAAGAGTGAACTTTATATGACCATAACTCTTAGCAAACAAAGAACTAGGTGGCCCATGATCTGGCAAATAAAAGTACTTTGAACTAGCTTTATAGTGCTACTAATTTCACCTCATTTGGAGTTCAGAGTCAAAAGTTATAACCATTTTACTACAGAGCACTAGAGCAGAGTTAAGTTACAGGATCACCTACGGGCCATGGTTTGAGTTACAGCTTGTACTGCTAACTCGTAGGAAAACTTCAAAAAAATCTATTTTTGAGTGCCAGCTTGATGGACCCACCTAGGGGTCAGAAATGCTTCTATGGGCCATAGTTTGGGCTCATTAAATCAATCCAGTGATTAAAAATTTGCTCAAACATTTACAGATTGGTACCTACAGGCCATAGGTTGGCCCATGGACAACTTTGAAAATATTTTTAATAAAGCTTAGTTTGTTCTTTTTTTCACCCTTTCAACCCTTAATATAATGCTTTTATATCTAAATACATCCCTAAACATAACCATTGAACTTTTCCATGCTAAAACACCCACTCTAACTTAGAGCAAGGTTTCAAGGGACAAGAAGGATAGAATTTGAAGATAATCTTGTGAATTTCCCAAAGCTATTTCAAGATTCAAAACTTCTAGGTATGTAAGGTTGACTAGAACATGAATTATGTTCTCATCCATCTGCCCCATAACCTGATTTGATGGAGTTATGAATAAATCAAATCTTTTTATTAGAGACACCTCCTTTTTTCTACTAGCACCCCAAACTTAGCATTTGGCCACTGGTCAGTATTTCAAGCTTAAAGAGGGATTTGTTGGAAATAAGAATTAATTTCTTTCACAAACATGAGTCAAGGTTAAAAGGTTGCTAAAAAAGGGATGAAGGCTTAAAAGAGCTTCACTAAGGATTCATTTCATTTTCAAGGGATGTCACCATGGTCAAATGGACTTAGTGGAGCCAAAGAAGGCCTAAGGTCCTCTCCTAATCAAGAATTAACCAAGTTACCCCTCAAAACAAATCGGGCAAGTTCTAAATGTTGCAAAATAAACATTTTCAAAAAATGACTAATCCCACATTGGCAATATGGCTTTGCGTTTAAGCAATGGCAACACACTTGCAATTTTTTGATCAAATCATATCTAAGTTCAATTGCTCACACAGTCAACTCAAATTCCTCAAGTTCATTATTGGATTAATTTATCAAGAAAAGACTAATTAATGAGTATATGTTCCTCGTCCATGGCACTATGTTGTCAAAATACAACACTTTTAATGCTCAAAAATTGGAATTTTATATGTTCGCAATGCGATGTTAATTGTTTTTATGTGTTTTGGTGTTATGTTTGCAGGATTCAAGGGTTTTCCTTGATTTTGGGAAGAAATATAGAAGTTGCTGAATTTTGATGCAGTACGAGACCTTGTATGGTCCGTAGATCACTCTATGAGTCGTGAAGTGGATTTAGTGGACAGTTCTAGTGAGGGGTTATTTTCTGAAGTTGATTGTACGAACATGCAAATGAGTCATGAAATAATGTACTAGTTGCAGAACATGGTTCGTACCCTGAGGATCAGAGATTGGGACTTTCTTAATATTCATCAGACAAAAGCCCTCTACGAGTTGTAAACCACTTTACTGGTCGTAGAGGGGGTGTCGTAGAATTGAAGTCCAATTTTCCAAGTTTTTGAGAATACCTATACATTAATTTCATCTTTAATCTTGTGATTCTCTTTGATGTTGGATTTGCTTCTTCTTAATTCAGTTGTGTAAGTGCTCAATTATGTTATTCTAATTCATGAATCTTCCATCTACAAAAAGAATGAATAGCTAAATCAACAACTAGGGTTGTAGGAACATGAAGAACTAGTAAAGTAAATTTAGATAATTCATAATTCTTGAAAAGTATGCATGCATGTATTAATCAACTCTCTTCGTTTTGTATGTTTTCTAGTAGTAGCCAACGTGAGAGCCTGCCTAGTGTTATTGACTAGACCAAGGTAGTAATGAATAGAAAAGATATTAATTACTAGGATTCAATTGATGTGTTCTCATCTAATCAACCGAACTGGGCCAAGGGGAGGTTATACTGGGACTAATAGGTAAGGGTTAGTAATGTACACTATGGAGATGGACAAAGTCACATAGTGACATTTGCCCCTCACTTTTGACCAGAGGGCTTGTTGAACTTAACTTACCATCCTACATGCTACACACTAGGAAAGAATTAGGTTATTCGGTGATACTAAGTTGGGGAATTGGGGAACACAATACCCTAGTTTATCTCCATATTGAATTCACTCTTGTGTTTGTTAACTTATCCATTGATTATTACAAACCCCCCTCCCCCGGGGAAGTAAGTTGATTAACAACTCAAATTGTGGTAATTAAATTCTCTTTAGTCTATGTATTCCCTTTGTTCGACCTTAACCTTGGTTAGGTTCTATTTCTTGACAACGATCGTTGTATCCTCAAAAAGGAGGTGTAACTTAAGCGACATCAAGATTTTA
This sequence comes from Solanum sejunctum, assembly GCA_025642045.1. Lineage (NCBI taxonomy): Eukaryota > Viridiplantae > Streptophyta > Magnoliopsida > Solanales > Solanaceae > Solanum > Solanum sejunctum. The sequence continues at coordinate 19,988 of JAOTQJ010045432.1, forward strand.
GCATTGTTACTGGGGAATATGGCTAGACTTAGTTAATTTATGGTGATTTGGACATTAATCCTTATTTCCCACATTTTACGTTTTTTGTTATTTATTTTTTTCTGCAGGGTGTAAGTATAGTGTATGCCCAACATGTGAAGTTGAGGCAGACCTTTAACCTTGTTTGACCTTGAGATCCATGGAATGTTGAGGAAAATGGACAAAGATAATGCCAATAAAGCGGGCAATGCAACTACAAACAGGAACGAGAATGAGAATGTTGATCATGAGAACCCACCTTCTCTTGAGGAAATTGCTCCATAGCCACAGGATTTTAATACCAATACTTATCAGTGGAATCAATATAGGCTGAATCCTATGGCTATAGAGATTATTGGAGATATTACATTTTCACCACTACCAGCTAACACTAAGTTCATAGTCTCGAGTGGGTTGCTTTAGATGCTGTTGAATCGTGGGCTATTTGCAGGCTTACCATCGAAGGATCCTCATAGCCATCTATACAATGTTGCATTAGTCTGCAACAATGTGATGGGAGCACAAAATCTGTTTGTGGATGTTGTGGGACTTCATATCTTCCCATTGTCTCTTACTAGCAATTTAACGTTATGGCTATTTGAGCTCTCGTAATTTCCAATCACCAATTAGGCTGCATTATAGGAGATCTTTTTGGAGAGCTACTTCCCTAGATCAAAGAAACTCAAGTTGAAAGATCATATCAAGAACTTTGAGTAACTTCCTGGTGATTCAATCAGTATGACTTGGAAGCGGTTCATCAAATGCTTGAGGAGTGTCCCATACCACAAGATAGTTGATGATGCCTTGGTGGAGATCTTCTACCGTGCCCTTGTAAGAGCAATCAGGCATGTGCTAACACTATCAAAGGGGCATATTCTTAGATAAGCCATTAGCAAGGATTGCTAATGGAGAGAGTGGTCAAGGCTAGTCGTGCATGGGGGCAGAGAGACAAAGCATCTACCAAAAGTTTGTACACTATTAGTGTTGGTTCGGAGCAACAAAGAAGATTAATGGAGAAATTATACAAGAGCTTGCCAGATTCAGATAGATATGGAGGTAATGATGAAACAGAAAATGTAGTGATTTATCAACCTCCATGTGCACCCATGTATGATGAGCCTTATTATGAGAAGGACCCCTATTTTGTCGCTGATCAGACAAGGGTTTTTCGGACCAACTCCCAAGGGTCCCATCTATACTATTAGCGCCAAGGTCAAGGGAACCAAGGTCGGAACTTCAATAGGAATGGAGCTTTCAGGGACAATCGCAGAGGATATTATGATTTGAACAGAGGCCCAGATAGAGATGCAAATTGGGGTTGTAGAGATGGCTTCAAAAAATGGTCCCTCTATGCCACCATATAACCCAACATAAATGCAAGTAGCTCAAGGATTAATGATATGTTTGACCACCTGTTGAAGAAAACTGAGACACAAGATATGATTCTGAGGGGAATGAAATCTAAGATTTCCAACATCAATCAAAAAATTGAGTCTCATTCTATGGCTATCAAACAACTTGAGCAATTGTTTGGTCAAGTGTTGACTCAACTAAATCAGCATCCAAGGGACACACTGTCTAGAAATATAGCTCCAAACCCTAAAAATGAAGAGCAGTGTATGGCAATTACTACTCATGGTGGCAAGAGCATTATTAATCCTTCCATGCCTATTGAGGAGGAGGATGCTCGAGAGGAGATAGTTGCGGCCAAGGATGCAAATGTTGGAGATGATTTTGGTAAGGATGGGGTGAGTTAAGTTTCTAATGCACCACAAAAGTTAAAGCCTATTCGTAGGCCTCCTATTCCCTTCCCTCAAAGAATTAAAAAGTGGGAGGAGGAAGGCAACTCCGAGCACTTTCTCTCCATGCTAAAATAACCTCCATCAACATCCCTCTCATTGAAGTATTGGAGAAGATGCCAGGGTATACGAAGTACAAGAATGATGTGGTTACTAAAAAGCACACATAAGTCCGGAGCTCTCCCAAGAGCTTCAATATTGAAGTATTATTACTAAAAGATTCTTGGTTCAGAAGGTAGAAGATCCTAGTGCTTTCACCATATGTTGCACCATAGGAGATGTAGAGTTCACAAGGGCACTCTGTGATCTAGGTCCCAACATTAATTTGATGCCCCTTTGAGTCTTTAAGAATCTAGAATAGGGAGTCCCTACTCTGATAAGCATGTGGTTGTTGATTGTTGATCGCATGGTGTAGAAGCTTGTGGGGATACTATAAAATGTGTTGGTCAAAGTTGAGAAGTTCATATTCCCTGCAGACTTTATGATCCTGGATTGTGAGGTTAATTTTAAAGTCCCTATAATCTTGGGGAGTCGCTTCTTATCCACTATCTCGGGATGAGATTTGGTGTTGACATCTTGGAAGAAGTGCGGATGAACTTTGACTATGATGACATACCAGATTATGAGCAGACAATTAATGTTGTAGGGGTATCTTATGGCCTAAAGATCCAAACCAAGCTAGATTTAAGCTAGACTTGCAGAATTGGGAGTTACCGCCTACAAAGCCATCTATAGAAGAACCTGATATCACCAAGTTATACCTCCTTTTTAGAGGATAAAAGCAGTCGCTGTCAAGATATAGAACTTAACCAAGGTTAGGGTTGATCCCAGAAGGAATACATACTAGAATTCACCAATTTGCAATCCAAATAATTAACCAACTTACTTTCCCAAAGGTAAGGGTGTTTATAATAATCAATAGAGAAAATAAAACTAAGCTAAATTCCACAAGAGAAATCAATATGGAGAGAAACTAGGGTATTGTGTTCCCCATGAATCCCTATCTCAATATCACCAGATAACCTAATTCTTTTCTAGTGTATAGCATGCAAGACAGTAATTTAAGTTCACCAAGCCCTTTGGTCAAAGGTGATAGGTGAATTTTACTATGCGACTTGGCCCATCCCCATAGTGTTCATTACTAACCATTACCTATAAGTCCTAGTACTACCTCCCCTTGGCCCAATTTGGTTGATTAGATGAGAACACATCAATTAAATCCTGCTAATTAATCTTTTTTCTTAATCATTACTACTTTGGTCCAGTTAGTAACACTAGGCGAGTTCTAATACTAACCACCACTAGAAAACATGCAAAACGAAGAGAGTTAACTAAATAATACATGCATATACACCTTTTAAGAATTTTGAATATCAAGTTTTACTTTGTTAGTTCTTCATGGTTTCCACAACCCTAGTTGTAGATTGAGCTACTCATGTTATGTGTAGATGCAGAAATAATGAATTGAGAAGATATAATTAAACACTTACACAATAGATTTTAGAACAAGCAATCCAATGTCAATAAGAATCACAATCATTAGGATCAAATTCAACCACAAGTGTTCTCAAAGACTCTCTTACAATTTTCTCTCTTAAAAGATTGAGTTCCCTCAGTACTAGGGTAAAACCTATCAAAACTAAGTAGAATTTGTGAAACATAACATAACAACTTATGAGAACTTGTCGGCATACCTCACGAAAGCTCTTTATGACCTGTATTGATGTTCATGGCTTGTAATTAGGGTCTCGGACATTGTTGCTGAAAAACTAGACATCCTCTTTACGACTCGCAGAATGGTTCATGACACGTAATGGGGGTTTCGTCTGATGAACCTTAAAAAGTCTTCATTCTCTCGTCCTCAGGGCACGAATTCTCTTTTTTGACTCGTAAACTCATCTATGGATCATCTATATAGTCGTACAATGAACTTTATAAACTTACCCCCTCACTGGAATTCCTTATAGAACCTCCCTACGGCTCGTAGAATGGTCTACGATGCATAGAGGGTGTCGTGTAATAGCAAATTTGCAGCAACTTCTGTAACTTTTCCTAAAATCATGGCCAACCTGTATTCCAACAAATATAAACACAAAAACACATATAACCACTAACATCCTATTAAGAACACACAAAATACTGAGTTTTAAGTATCAAAAGTGTTTTATTTTAGAATCACATCAACACCCTCAACTTAAAATTGTTGCTTATCCTCAAGTGAAAGATTTAATCTATATAGATAATACAGAACACAAAAACCTCAAGTCAATGGCATACATCACATAAATCTAAGAGTCAAATACCCACACCAACTCTACAAAATAGGATTCGATAGCTATTCAACAAATAAATGCAAACTGGTGCATATGATAACATAACTATGATAAGGTATTATCAACAATCAACAATCACTGAACAAGCCTATTGTTAACAATACAATGTAAGTGCCCTCACAAAAAGAAGTCCCATATATGATACTCAATGATGATTTCATGTTTAGCATTAGGACTGGGCAAAATTACTCACTTTCACAAGAGATATTCATGCGTAATATCTAATACAATAGGCTTGCCCTATACTCATGACTCAGACCTTCAACTAATTAGACTAGGATCACTTTAGGACATTCTATGCTTGTAATGTATGCTCAGGGGACTTTGGTATGATATTATGGGAAAATAGTGACTAAAGATCATCCTTGAAACTGGCTTTTCTACAAACCTTTTCCCCACCAACTTTACTTTGTCACCTTATTCTGCCTTTTTCCTATTTCAAGCTTTTCTGGGTGCTTTTTTTTCATTGTTTTTTTTAGCTTTTTGCCTTTTTAACACTTGATTTTGCTTTTTAGCTAAAATCTAAGGAATCAATTATTTTTCATGTACCTAGTATATGATTTTTCTCTTTTTTCTCCATATTCCTAACTTAACGCCTTATTTTGGTGTTTCACCCTTACACCAGCCACCGTTAACATAGGGTTTAGGCCTATGTTGAGGTGCACAATACCCATCCTCTAAATCAGAGTCTCTTTTGTTAGCCACCCTCAACTTAGGCTTCTTGCCTCAATCAAGGTACACAATGTTCTAAGGAAGACCAGGGCCAATTTAAGGATTTTACAACTAACAAGGCTAGGTTAGTCAGGTGTTTTCAAAGAATAGGTACATGTTAGGCTCAACATTTGGAATAAAGGATTATTTCATCATTTTGGTTAGTCATTGTTTGGCTAAAGTAGACTTAATTAGAACAATGGCTAATGATCCTTTGCTAGTCCAATTAATCTACAATCTAACATAGAGTAACATGGCATGTTCTGAATTAGCACAAAACATATGAATTTAGCAAATTATGCTCGCACTCACACGACACAACATACATTATAAACAAAAAGACTCACACATCATGCTTATTATCTCAATATATCCTCACTTATCTGAACAAATATTATCACACACCTAAACAAGCATGGTTGCTATCTTAACTACTTAATCAAAATTTTTGGTGGGCATCATTTTTCAAATAAAACACAAAAAACATGCTATATGCCACAAGTGTTGGTACTTTATGCTACAAATATTATCTAAACATCCTAAACGTGCTGATTCAACAAAAACTATATATCCATAGGGATAATGAACACTGGCAAGAAAACCTCGGGATAAAAAATTAGGGTAGTTATGGACCCAAGCTACTAAGACTTCATTGTGGTGCATAACTACACAAAATCCATCGAAAAAGATGTGTACTGTCCCCAATGTATAAATCAAAATAAAATAGAACATAAAGGGTCCAAAATATACCTGAATATCTAAGTGCCAGTCTGTGGGTGAGTCTAGCTACCCTTCTCCTATGGGGTGATCTACTCAGCCATGGTATTCTATCCAGAGGAGTAAGCACCCTCACTTGCTCTATCACTTGAACGTACCTCATATCCTCATGATGTCTTGATTTCTCAAGGCAAGTTCGAGCTCCTCCTCCTCTATCATCCTTACATATACATGTCTCTAATATGGCTCATCGTCTATGCAAGGTCACTTTCCAAGGAAAGACTAGGTAGGCTCCTTAGGAAAATAAATCAACTATCGGCACTTGTGGTATAGACGATGGTAGCGTAAATAGTATCGCTAGTGTTGCTCTTAAGACAAGTTAGAGTTGTTGGATATCCATCTACATAGCTGACAAGTTTGAAGATCGAGCCTTACCCAATCTCTATTGTACCATTTCCTCGAAGGTGTTGATATAGGTATCAATGATAGAAATTAGATCCTTGATAGTGACCATAAATGTCAAATTCTAACCCTTCGAGTTTGCTATCGCCTGGCGGATCCATAGCCTGATCTGATGAACAAGCTGAGATAACTGTGACTCAGCATGTGATAACCTTTATGCTAAGGTCTGTATAAAAATGGTGAACACATAGGTCATGCTCGCAGCATTAGATAGTGAAGTAGTGGTCTATGGTGAAGGAACATCAATAATGGGGCCCTTATCCTCAACTACTTTGGGCTGCGGGGGCCTCTCCTCAGTAGCAGCGACAATAGTAGTGTCAGTCCTAGAACCCTTAGGTGGTGTCACTGTGCAAACATCTCAGGCATAGGTTTAGCCTGCGCTTGATAGAGTGCCATTGCGTTCTTCAGCCTTGATCAAGCTGGGATCCAATGTGCTGGGCCACAATCATCTGGTCCAGCTGATATAGTATCTCCAACCTCGACTCTAGATTGAGCCTGTAAAGCAAGTGTGCAAACAGGATAGAGGTGGACCTCTTTAGTACATCCTCATGAATCTTCTCAGCAATGAGGCAGGCCTATACAATCTCATAACCAGCAAGAGATGTTGGCAACCAACTGCATACTCTGGTGTCAGAGTATTATTAGTAAGTGTTGGTCGAATGTGTGAAAGAACCACTGCCCACCAAAGCTTGGCAAGGAAACTGAGTGAAGTCTTGATGATAGGCTCTAAGTAAGTAGTAACCTAAGAAAGTTATGGACCCTGCTTTCAATAAACCCAACCACTAATCTGATTAATGTGGCTCATCGCTCAAGATACTTTATAACTAGTGGGTTCCCTGTCAGCCCCATCCTGTAGTAGAACTTTGCTATAGATCTAGGGGCAGGAAACTTAGGATGAAATAATATATTACGAATGGTGGCCTCAGGTATATCTACCCATAGACCCCTCACTCTCATCTCGATCAGTTTGGGATGAGTAAGAGGCTTCTTCCTCTTGGGAAGAGTAAGCTGGATAGTGGCTATGTAGAAGGTGTAGAACTCACTCACCATGGTTAGGATGTATTGTCCAAGAGATCCAATCAGACATTGAAGCTAGTATCTAATCATCGTGTCTTGGAGGCTGAGGACACAATCGTGTCTTTTGTTGGTGAATCTAGCTACTCATAAATGCAAGGAACTAGCCTGCCCCACTCTATCTGCTTTGTGCTTCTGTATAGATATATCGCATGCCCTTGATGCACCACCATCTATAGAGAGCATCCAATGTAGATGATGATGATCGTGGTACAGCGGAGGACTCTGTCTATGATCTGTCCTCAAAACTCGACTCCTCTCTAGATGGAGTCATCTGTAGTAAATCACTCTCATTGCTTCCTCCCTCCTCAGACTGAGGAGAGCGAGCAATACGATACTGAGTACACCCAGCTCTGGCAATGACTCTGGTCTATGGTTAGCAACCGTTAGGTCTAGTGTGACATCTCAGACCTCTAGTGAACCACTCAGTTGAGTGCTCTACTCATCATCTTAAGGCTCATCCTTGAGCCTTTATTCATAGCACAAATGTCATCGTGTTTGGCTTTTGCAGCCATAGTACCTAAGACATAGACATATATGTACCATGGTTAGGCTCACAAATCAGGAATTAGAAATGCAAAAAATCATTTGAGTTTAGTTGTAAAAGGATCTTACGAAAGAACCTTTACGGGGCATAATGGATAGTATGAGACGTAATGAGCCATCGTAAAAACTAGTGGTTTAGACAATTTTTGTTACTGGAAAGTTTACAAGACAAGGTATGACTCGTGAAGTAGTTTACGATTCGTAGACTGGATCATAGAGATTTCTAGTGAGTAATGATTCCCAAGCAAGGGTCTATGAGACCTATCTGTGAGTCGTAAAGTGATCTAGGACTCATAGAAGGTCTCATCTGACGGATGCTTAGAAACATTAACTTCTGGAATTTTGCATGAGGGGCAATTACAACTCGTAGATTATTCTATGGGCCGTAAAAGCCCCTCATGAGCCAAAAAACTCAGTCACTTGAGTTTTGAAGTCCATCACTCGAACCCCATAAGACTATCTCAACCAATAAATTATCAGCATCAAAGCAAAACGCACGCACCAACATGAGTTCAATACTATAACCTTTCCCCCCAACATGTTCTTCAAACATGCACCACATAAAAAATGATTAAGCATAAATTATCCTATGATACCGACCATTTCCAATTGATTCAAACAAGATCATGCGCTTATGTCATCACCCACCTATTCGTAAAGACAATCATTCAATCACATATGGTGAGTTACCCAGTAGGCACAAACAATTAACATTCACACAAGTCCAAAGTACCCAATTTTGGACTTACACAATAATCAAACATGGGCAACCTAATTTCAACTAATCATAAATACAATTCAAGTGTGGAATTTATGTGTAAACATCATTCCCTATATGATATTCACATAAAAAATTAAAAAAAAATGACCAATTCAGAGGTATTAATTAAATAAAAAACATACCAAGATTTTGAGATTAAAGTGAAGAAGATGAAAGAGGTGAGCAGTCATAAAACCTTAGGCTGCTGGAAATCTCAAGAGAAAAGAGATGGGCGGGACCAGTGGTTATCAAAAGTACAAGGGTGTGGGATAGGTGGGGTCAATTTAGTAATTTTAGGTCAGGAAGAGGGTCAAATAATTTGACCCCCCCTATTTTATATATTGACCCGAGTCAACTAAAGATTAATGGGCCTGGACTCTATGAAACCCTGATTACAGGTCATAGAGTGTTTTACGGCATGTAAATCATGGTTTCGTAGGTCATAAAGTGTTTTACCAATCATAGAGTTGGTCATAGAGCCCTCAACACTTAGCAAATTTTCTGAAAACTTACCTGGGGTCCATGAGCCCGATTCGTGACTCATAATTTGATCTATGAATTGTAAAGTTGACTTGTGAACTGGAGTACATATTTTTCTACTAGGTGGAAATTTCTACGAGATAGGGTACGAGTAGTGAAGTGCTTTACAGTCCACTATCCCAGTCGTAGAGACTCAACTTGATGCTATTCTCAGCCAAACTAGCTGACCTAGTCTTATACAGCATACTCCACATAAAAATACACTTTTACCCTATAAGCAGCAAGCCTAATGTCCAAAATTACAATAAAAAATGCAAATAAATAAACTAACTATGAATCCAAAAACTGAAAATAAACCTATAACTATTCTATTATATTAAAAACCTTGGGTTGCCTCCCAAGTAGCTCCTGATTCATTGTTACGGCACGAATTGGACAAATTGGTTACTTAGACTTCACCAATTTCTCAGTTTTCATGCTTCAACTCATTAGGATGCTTCATAGACTGATGGATATTGAAAATGATTTCTTAATCATTTAATATAAACTTGAGTTGACCAGCTCCTGTATCGACTAGGGCTCATTCTTTAGCTAGGAATAGTACTCCCAAGATGATTGCGACATCGAAGTCAACTTCACAATCTAGGATCATAAAGTCTATAGGGAATATAAACTTCTGAAACTTTACTGTCACATTGTATAATATCAACATAGGCTTATTCACCATGTGATCCGCCATCAATAATCATATGATAAATTGAGTAGGGCTCCCAATCCTAGCTTCTTGTAGATCGCAAGGGGCATCAAATTTATGCTAGCACCTAGATCATATAGTACCCTTGCGAACTCCACATCTCCAATGGTGAAGGGTATGGTGAAAGTACCTGGCTTATCTCTTTTGAACCAAGTATCTCATAGCAATAACACTGCAATATTGAAGCTTTTAGGATAACTCCTAAGTCACAATGTGTGAAAAGACCCCAAAAAGTGCCTTAAAATGTACCTTGGAACCGCAATCTTGTTTTCCATAAATCTAAAAATCCATTAGGTATTTAGAAAATCTAACTTCATATTCTTGTTCAGGTAGTCCAAATTAGTGGGACAAGGGTCTAACCTCAATTGTAAAGCAAAGGAATCGATTTATGAAATTTGCACTTAGTGCAATTTCCAATGAGGATCTGCGACCTCTCTGCGACATGGAGCGGTGTAAATTCTGCACTATTTTTGTTAGTTCATCTAGATTTTTCTAAGTGTTGGGCCTAAGTTTTTCTAAACATGTTTTTACTTACACTTAGCCTTATATCACCCTAAATATTCACCAATACTCACCAAAACACTTTGCCAAATATTTGATCCTAAATTCAAGTCCCAAACTCAAGACCAATATTAAGGATTTCATCAAGGATCTCACTCAAGCTTCAAGTCTCCATTTCCAATCTTCTTCAAGGATTCTCCAAAGTCAAAGTATGTAGTGTTGGACCATTAGGTCCTTCCACCTATGGTACCTAACCCTCTTTTTACTAATATTGCATAATTTAAAGTGGATTTTACATGTGGGTCTTGTATATTGAGAAATTTACTGCACAGTGATTTATGTTCTTAAAAGTATGGTTTTTTAGCATGTTTTGAGCTCTAGATCTTGGATCTAATATTGGATTTGTTGAGAGGTTTTGATGTGAATGTCTTGCGAGTGTTGCAAAGTCTTGATTGATGGTTTTACAATAGATTTTCCTGTATGGTTTCTTCTCTAAATTACATGGTCTTTAACCCCTATTACACACCCCTAAGTTCTTTGATAAAATGTCTGGATATGGTTTCTATAGGAGTTTAAGGTCCAGTACATGAGATATGATATAATTGATGTTATGATGATAAAATGAGCTTATATTCATGATAAATTCTATATAAAGTGTTGCAATAGACCATGTGATATGCCCAAATTTACACTCCAAATGGAATGGTAAAGCGGGCGTTGATCAAATATAGAACTCAACTAGAGTTGAGGTCGATCCCACAGGGAATGCGTGAGAATAATCTATTAAGATAGTTTTCAGATGGAATATCCATTCCTAAAACAAAAGTGTATAAAATAAATATAGGGGGTTTTGATTTTTCAAACTACTTTACTAAAGTAAAGGAATAAATGAGTGCAAGAACGACTATATTTCAAATAATTTATGCGAAGCTTGGATTGTCTTCCCCATGACATCAAATGCGATAGTTGAATCTAGTGGTAAACTCATTCATGATTACGTATATAGGATCTAACAAGTTACACAACATCTAATTCACATATCGATCCCTCTTAAATGCATATCAGTCATCACTTTTTGGTCTCAGAATGTCTACGTAATAACCCTTGTTGTTAATCCCAAAATACTCTCACCTATCGGTCTCAAGTACTTAGACTATGTTAAAAACCTCAAATTTCCATAGTAGAACTTTTTTCCTAATCAAAACATCCCTTTTAGGCATGTAATGAATAGACTCTTACCATAATGCGTCGACTCACCAAGCAAGAAATTATAATGAAGATTACTATGATATATAAATATTCACCTATCTTATTGACTTGTCATGGTCCCCACAATCCTAGTTATGGGTTTATCCTAACATATTCAAGGAATATAACTCACAACAATACATGGAATTCATAACAAATGACTTACTATTGAAGAATCGATGAATCCACAAGTTACAAGATTGAATTTGATAAGAAAAATCCTAAAATCTTGTGAAATCTCTTAGATATTAATATTTTTCAATGTTTTCTAACTCTAGCCATCCCAGACTAAGTTAAAAGAAAAACATAAAATAACTATTTATATATAAAGAAAACCTAATCCTAATTAAAATAGAAAAAATTCATCGGCATGGACATAGCCCACCAATGTCGCGTGTGATGGTAGATGGACCGTCAAATGGTCCATTTGGATGTCCTTAGTTTTAATTCCCAGCTGCCTCTTCACTCTGCATTAGATGGCCCATATGGAAGTTCATAGTCCGTCTAACGGGCCTTTTGACTTGCATTTAGTTTTCTTTCACTCAAGCTCTTCACACGTCTCCACATCATGGACTGTTGTTGGTCATATGATCTATGACACGCTCTATCCAGCCTCCTTTAGCCCATTTTGCTGGCTTTTCGATGGTAATACCTTCACGTCACTTTGATGGTAGGTTGCACAACCCATTTGATATCCCGTGGTCCGTCGTGGGCCTTGGATTCACCAAATAGCCATGCCATCAGCCATGTATGAGGCCACGATGGGTCTCACAGTCCATATCAGTATACGAGCCGTGTAGGCCCCCGTATGCCCACATTTGGTTCCATTTTTTGGTCCTCTTTTCACTCTCTCTTATCCTTTTTCTTTCATATTCTCATTTCTTAAATGCCTTAGTCTTTTTCTTAAAAAATAACTAAAATAAACATCAAAATTGCAAGTTTGCTTGAGAACACACAAAAAGTTCTTCTTTAAAGCATTATAAAAGTTGTACATCTATGACATATCAACACTCTCAACATAGAATTACTGCTTGTCCTCAAGCAATAACAACTCAACCAAACAACACATAAACACAAGTGTTCACTCAGACTATGGATCGCCCATAATTTTTCAATGCATATGCCCCGCTAACAAGTTCAAGAATGTGCTCACACCCCAAAAAGAATCACAAAAATGAAGGCAAATATTATGCATGCATGGTCAGTCCACATATGATCAGGAATAAAGAAACCCAGTTAAGTTAGCAATCAATTAATGCAAACCTCACCACAAAGAAGTCTCACATTCAACTTAAGCATGTAGAACAGAGATTGGAATGTAATCACTGACTCTCAAAATTGACTTCCAGTGGACATACATGCCTCGATCATGAACTTTGCCTTTTGTCACCACCTTAACTCTTGAATGGACTTTTTAGGATCACATTAGGACTTTTTTGGCTTGTAACCCAAGCTCAGACTCAAGTGAGGTATATTTAGGATTAAAGTGACTAAACGACCTCTCCCAAATTCTTGCTTCATCTCAGCTATTTGCTTTTTGGTCACCAACTTTTCTTTCCCCTATTTTCCAACTTTTCGTAATACAAGGAGTGATTTCCGTGCTCATTCACTCATTTTTATTCTTTTGCTTTTTCGCTCATTGATTTACTCACGGTCAAAACCCATTTATTTTTCTCCTTTTATCACTATATTCTTTTCCACACTCATTTTTTTGCTCTCTCTACACTAGCCACCCTCAACTTAAGCGTTTGGCTTGGGTCAAGGTTTACAATATCTTTCTAAAGGACCTGGGCCAACATAAGCAAACCTTAACTTAGGAAATGCCTTAGGCAAAGGTCTACAATATCCTTGGAGAAACCAGGGCTAAAATAGAGATCAACAGATAGATTAGGGAGGTGTATTTGGGTGATTACATAGAAAAGGTCCATTTAGGCTCAACTTTTGGTTCGAAGGGACAATTTCATTTGGTTGGTCAATTTTTCTTAGTTAAGTGACTATTCCATAACAACATCTTGAGATCCCCTCCTGATGAGGTCATTCAATTATTTCAGCGGGATTAACCAGGCAAGTTCTATCTCACAAGTGCGTCGACAGAATTATGCAATTAGCTCACAGACATATGGCACATCTCCTACACTAGTTGGTACTGAATCACATAGGCCTACTTGATTCATCACAATAACAACCATACACATATAATACTTACCACAATTATGAAAGTTAGTTAGGATGTGATGCAACCACATATATACTTAGCATTATTGACATGGAATATCAAAAAAGATCAACACAAGGGCTACCCTAGACTTCTGTGAACAAGTATACATGAACAATACGATCGAAACATGCCAGTTCTACTAGATAATACACTTGAGAGAAAAGAAACATGGCAAGAAAAACTCTTAAGTGGCAAGATGCCCTACCCCCTCTAAAAAGATAGTGTAGTGTTCTCACTACACCATAACACACTTAAATGAACAGATAGAGGGTAGAATAGACTTGAGACGCTCTAGGGGTCAGTGGTGTCAATGGGACCAGACCCTCTTAGGGTATCATCATCAGCATATGTATCACTGTTCAAAGGTGCTACCGAAGGCTCCTACTCCTGCCACCTCTACGGCCTATTGCTCTTTCTTTGCTCGTTCAGCTGCTACTTGGCATTGGGCCTTGGCGACCTTGCACGTCAGTCGGTCTTCTTCCTTCTATAGGTCACGGGGATGACTTTTTGGGTAACTATGGCGCTTACCCTTGTCCTTCCTCCTGAGCTGCTCAGTGGGTGGCGCGAGTACTTCAGATGGGGCTAGTGGAAACACCTTATATCTCATCTAGAACAGACGTCGCGAGGATATTGAATAGGTTCATCTACAACTGTAGAGGCTGGGCGGGTACAGTGGCCTGAAACTGTGTAGTCAGCTTAGCAATTTGAGCCTTCATACGAGTCGCTATCTATACTAGATCCTTTATTTCATCCCCAGTCACACTATCAAACATGCTGGGAAATTATCCGTCTAATGTTCTGACTTCGCTCTATAGGGTGGTGATTTATCTCCTAAGTGCATTGTTATTTTGGTCTACCACCTGCTGTGAATGAGATTGGACCATCTGCAAAATCCTCTATATAATTTGTTCAATAATAGCATGTGTCTACCGCTGGTCTGCCACAAATCTGGCCAAAAACTCATAATGCACATATGTCTACCCTTGCTAAATTAGAGGAGTTGTACCACTAACCTCAGGCTACTCGAAAGTTGTGCCTAATGGTTGGGCGATGGTGTAGTCATCAAATCATAAGGGTTACTGTAGAGGTGTGGATGGGAAGTTCGATGGCCCCCCAAGTGAATGTGTTCTCCTCATTATGAGTGATTTTGGACATCCTTAACTAGTGCAATGTTGGCTATGCCATTAGGAGCTATCTTCTTATCCAAAAAATGAGTAGTGGGAACACTAGCCTGTTTGGAAAGGGCACAAACTAAACACGAAAATGACATGTTAGCTCTTTTAGATAAAGCCCAATCTCGCATCTCTAAGGTGTTGATTCATCCCAGGTTGACTTCGTACCTGGATATGAGGCATACAATCAGAGAGGCATGAGAAGGTTAGAGTGTATTATCATTTCATGTAGGTCTCAGCTTGGCCCTCACCACTAACAACCAAAATTTTGCAGCAAATGTCAATGATGCTTTGACGATAGGACATTTGGGGTCTGTAACCCAAGGCACCTCCTCCTCATAAATGGCTATTTGGTTTGCATTCCATCCCAATAGTGCAACCCTAGATGACAAATCAAAAATCCACACTGCTTGAATGATCAATCTTCTTGTGCTAATGGCTTTAGACTTTTCATTGATGCAAAACTAATTCTGGAAGTGTTGTTGCTGCTTGGCTTGCAGTGGCTATCAATGCAATGTTCATGCACACATATGTTGGCGGAGTCTCCTGCCCATTGATATGCTCTAAGAAGTTGCATCATGGAGACTTATTAGTTGGTTATGTACTGGCTATTTATCCATTTGAATGAAAGATAAACCATATTGGATCATCAAGAACTTGTGGGGAGAGAAATGGGGAGAAAATGGATACTATAAATTAATTTTAGATGAATCTTTTAAAGAAATTGTTCTTGTTCCAAATGACTTTGAACTATTTCAATTTTTTCCCATACATGTACCATCTATTTTTCATATTTGAGTGTTAAACTACGGTGATTGTGAACTGTTAGGTGAGTTTCTGCAGGTTGCAGCAAGTTCTCTACTTTGGAAAAGCACATTGTTGCAACGAAGTCGAATTATTTGTTTGAAAGGACATATTTCAAGCTTGCATTTTGCCATAAACCATCTTATTTACTCCTGAATTATTGACTTTGGAGGATACATGTAAAAATAACAAATCAATGAAACTCTATTAGAATTCAAAACATTGGGCCCATGCTTAGCACGGGCAATATTATATATAGAGAGAGAGACACACACACACACACACACTCTGATGTGCTGCTGAAAGTTGTTGTGCACTAGTTCTCTCCATCTAATGTTGGATTATCTAGTGTATCTGAGAGAGGTGATAGTTATGGTTGTGTGGGTTGGATTGAGATTGTGGGATACCTAGATTCTAAGTGCCAGCGCTTGTGTTCACTCTGGGCATGATAGGGTCGTCATTGCCTATGTTTACTCTGGGCATGATATGACTTGGAGTTTTGAATCTGAATATGCTAGTTGAGTTTGTGATTGTCTGACATCTCAATATTGTTCCCCAGCTCAAGCAAGTGTACGCGGTCTAAACAAGTAATATAGTTGCCCTGATTAAGGTGCCGCGATATTGAATCCAAAGGATTTAAATAAAATTAGTAAACAATCCAAGCTATCACGTTTAGAGTGTTTTTAATCAAAATGGTGAAGAGATTTGTGGGAAATAATTAATTAAATAATTAAATTACTAAACTGGAGTGGTTTGCTATTAACTATGAAACTAAGAGCAATTTCGAGATTGTAACCTTATCGACGGTTTTCTATTCTCAAAGTGTGCATATATGTTTGGGTTCCTTACGGCTAATTTACAGTGTTAATATTATCTAAACAGGGTTGCACGCCTATATCATCCTACCATTATTTACTGTCTCACTACATTATTGAGTGGGGATAGATAGATCAATAAAGTGTTTTAACGTTATCTTCCTGTATTATGACTCAAGCGAGGTGTATGGGTAGTTGTCACAGGTCTCCCTTATATGAATTAATCTAGTTTTCTACACGAACAAACTCCTATACTTTTGTGTTTTATCCATTCCAACATCTCTCCAATCTAGAATGGACAATAAGTTTACACTCTAGTTGATCAGGCTCTGAAATATAGATTTAAGTAGTATAAGAGTAGTCTAAAGAAACCCATTTAGATATGTCAAAAAATCAAGAACTAAAATATTGTCTATGGCTACAACCCTAGAATATGGGAGAATTAGCCACTCATAGTAGGTTTCTACATCATGAGTAGGCTAAAAACCATTCACAACCGAGAAAACAAATACGAAAACTATCAAAGATAGCCCTAGAAAGAGTTTTCAATCGTCTCCTCTACGTTCTCGCTAAAACTAGATATAAAAACGTAAAGCTTAAAACAAATATAACTTAAAAATTTCATAATTCAATTCTTTCCCACGCATCCTCAATGTTTGTAACACGGACATCTTAGCTTTATTTGCTGACTGGACCATTTCTCACAATATTTGCACAAGTCTGCAACACAAATTGTGCAATTTTTCATGCTTCACACCTTTTTCTTCTCCTTCTCAGCTTGCACAACTTTTCCCCAAGTATGTGACGCACACTTGAGTATTTTTGTTGAGTTAACTTATTTATATCCTTCAATTTTGTAGTTGTGTTCTTCCTCTTGATCCGGGTATGACTCCGGACTAGCATAGTCTGATCAAAATCTACAAAAAAAGTGCAACCAAATGGCACACTTGGCCCCAGATTAGCAAAATAAACAAAATGACACTAAAAACACCTAAACTTTATGGATTTACCATTTAAGTAGGCTCTATCTATGGGTATTGTTGGTAGTTCGGCATATAAATACGCCTAAGATCACCACCCTACACTTAAAGTTTTTTCCGTCCTTAGGCAAATCAAGACACATGCATGAGACTCCCTAGACAGTATGTACAATGAACATCCTATGACCAAGCATTTAGAACCATGGCAAATAACTCTCAAGGCCCCTAGCAGCATTAACTTTCCTCCAGCACTCATGCACCCATGCGGACTCATGCAGAATTTTAGTTAACAGCTTATCTATTTGCTAACCTTAGATGATTATGTGCCCTTATCAGAAGAATTACCCATGCACACCTGTATAACATAGACAGAAGATTAGAAATGGGTACCCAATCAACTCTCTTTCCAAAAGATGACTTTTGTTACTTCTAGTTCTCATAGGCTTGCCCCTAATGAATGACTTCAACCTTGTCAGAATTTACCTCAAAGAATCACATAAGTCTTTTATTTGGTTATACTGTGGGCTACGAGCTGATAGGGTGCATTGATGGATATAGCTGACATGGCTCAGTTCCCAAGTGCACATAGCTTACATTATAATTTTTTTATTCCATCAGCTTTAATCCTCCCTAATTAATCACCCTTTATTGCATCTATAAAGTATAAAACTTAAGAACACTATCTAATATTTCTTTATTTTTTTCACAAACAGTGGCCTAGTGTGTCGGGTTCGTGACACATACTGGTCGCGAACCATCACTGGTTAAGGTAAATAATTTTTTTTTCTTTTATTTTCTACACTACCATTTATGCTTTGGATGTCCATTCAAGCTCCCTTCCCTTTGAATTATCGTGCTAAAGCGCTTAGGAATTAGGATCAAACACAGTTTGAATCAAAGAATGGCTTTGTCTTGAAATGGGGCTAACAAAAGAAAAAGGCTAAACCTCAAGGGGCTAAGGATGCTTACATTTGGTGGATAAAAGGCTTCAAAATTGCTCAGCCTACCAAAAAAATGCCTAGATTGTTTCCTCTAAGTTCAATTCCTACCAAGTCTAATCTACATACCGAGCAAGTTCTAGCAACTATTGCAACATACTAACAAATAAGCTCACTCGCTCTTGGAACACTCTCACCATAAGGTTAACGCTAGAATCACTATCACATCATTCACATGAATTCAAAATTAAGCACATACATTCATAACGTACAAGATTCAAGCATTAGCTACTTGGAGCTCAAGTGATTTAATTATCTTGGTTTGAATGCTCAACATAGAATGCTTGTTTATACAACTACAGACACTATAAATGAGACTCAGTTTGATGGATATCATTAGAACGATCGTCATTCATCCATCATAGGGCCTCATCACTCAACTATGATTACTAGTAGCATTCACAAAAACTATACTCACAAAAATAAGTAATTATAAGTAAGATAATGTATAAACTAAAACATTCACATACCTACTAACATACAAGCATCACATACTTAATAATTACAGACCAAATGAGAAATGAAAATGATGTCCAATAGAAAAAATGAGGTCTAACATATAACAAGAAACATAAAATAAAGAAATCTTAATACAAGGTCGATTAAATCACAGGTAGCATAATTATAAGAATCTCCCACCCCACACTGAAACTTATACATACAAAACTTGTGCAATAGGAGCAAGGTGCTCAGTCTTTTGCTCCTTGCAAGATGGGCTCACCCCCAACAGTCATAGGTGTCTCTTCTTCAATCTCATCCTCATCTACATCTGAAGCCTTTCGCACCTCATTAGGGTCCGTGGGGATATCATCCTCTATTGGCTCGATAAATTGAGGTCCGATGCCCAATACCGCATTGGCATGGGCATTGAGAAGGTAGCGGGCCTCTACCTCATTAAGCTCCTGCTATGCGGATGGGTGGCTGCCTGGTGATGGTCAAGCTCCAATAAGAAAGAAGTAGCTGTCAGAAATTAACCTAACCAAAGGTTAGATTAATCAAATAGGGAATACAGGGCTTGACTACAAGACATCACTACTAACCATTTCAAGTATTCATAACTACAATCAATAAATGGGGCTTTTTTGTGATTCTAAAAAAAAGTAAAATAAGCACTAAACTATAACTCGAGAAAACACTCAATTTTAGGGACAACTTGGGAATTGTGTTTCCCATGATTCATTGACTTAATTATCCTAGATAACATAACTAAAATTGGAAAGTCGCATGTAGAACGGCAACTTAGATTCTTCTAACGCTTTTGTGAAGGTGAAGGTTAAATTTTACCATGGTGCTTGGTCAGCTACCATGGTGTGCCAACTAACTATTATTTGTTGTCACAATCAACCTCCTATTGGTCAGGTTTGTTGATTGGATGAGAACACATCAATCGAATTTTATCATCTACTTTCCTTTTCCTATTCATCACTACCTTGGTTGGGATCGTGATAATAGGTGGGGTTTGGTGTTGGCCACCACCAAACAACAATCATAATGAAGGGAAATAGATATTACATGCAAAACCCCAATCATAGAAATGCATTAAACCTAGGTTATTTCAAGTCAACTACCCATGGTTCCCACACCCCCAAGTTGTGGGTCCTTAGCTACTCATGGGTAAGATAAAACCAACAAAAATGCACATAAAAGACATAGTTGAGAGTTTTACCGCAAGCAATGAAGAATGAAGATACCAAAAGTTGCAAACCACAAGCTTGATAGATTAACAATAAGCACAAAGCAAGGTTTACAATCCCCACAATTGGTTTTTCCAAGAGAAAAACATAAACTAAGCTAAATCTGAAAAGTTTCTTGAGTGTATCTTCAAAGTTGATAAAAAAACTTCTTTTTCAAATCTCTCCTTTTTAAAACCCTAACTTAAACTATATATAGTGTTTAAAAAATAACCATAAATATTACACAAAAAAGACATTTGGCAGCTGATAGGTCTTGCAAGTACGACTCATAGGGTGACCTACGAGTCTTAGTCGGGGTCTTATATCAGGTTCTTGGCTTCATGGACTTAACTGATATGACCCACTGGTATGAGTCGCTGCTTGGGCTATGACTAGTATGCTCCTCTTGTAGTTTAGGCCTTCAATTTTTGGTCCAATATTTTGGCTCTCTGATTTCTGCCACGAGTCCACCTGTATGAGTCATAGGGCAACTTACGACTTGTACGATGGCCTCGTAGGGTTGACCTCTACTTAGCATTTTTTTTGGTTTTTGGTCTCTATTTTTTCTACAATAGAACACTACGACTCATAGCTTGGGCTATGACTCATAGGTAAACTCGTATGCCTATGCTTCAGCAAAATCTATATTTTTTCTCCAAAATCATGCCAACCTAACGTTTCTGCAAGAACAACATAAAAACATATAAAACCCATAAAAAGTTGCATGAAAAAGTCACAAAATCCCTTGTTTTAAGCATCAAATGTATTGTATTTTGATAGCACATCAACACCCTAAACTTAGAATTGTTACTTGTCCTCAAGCAATGACTCAATCTATGTAGACAAAGAGAAACACATAGCAGCTATACTAATGGCATATACATCAACTCCTCTGATTTGAGTACCCAACTACCATTTTCAAAATAAGTTTGCAAAGTTATTCCTCAAAACAAGAACACAATGACATACCTGGTATAGCCATATTCTAATCAAGGAGTGCAATGTCCTCATAGAAAGAAGTCCCTCATAGTCGCTCATAAAGCATTTAGAATTCAGGGACTGAGGATGCATTCTCACCCTCACAAATAAAACTCATGCACAATGACTAACACCATAGGCTTGCCTCTATACTCATCTTCCAGCTTGGTGACAGAGTAGATTTGGATTACTTTAGGACTTAAGGGCTTGTAACGTAGGTTCAGGGGGTTTTGTTATGGCTATTTGGGCAAGTAGTAACTAAAATCTATCCTTGAACCATGTTTACCAACACGTTTTGCTTTCATAACCCAACCTTTTTCATTAAATACACCTTATTCTCCTGTTTCAAACTTTTCTCGAGTGCTTTCTTTCTATTTTCATCTATGTCTTATTTCTGAACTCATTTCTTGCTACTTTTTTCCGAACTCAAGGCACTTTTCTTTTCTTTTTCTTCACTGGTCTCATGCTTATTCATTTCTTTCTTTATTTCCTAGTTAACCACCTCATTATTGTTACTTTACCACAATAAGGGCCACCTTCAACTTAGGCTTTTAGCCTGAGGTGAAGTATTCAATATCCATTCCCCAACCAGGGCCATAATGTGTAGCCACCCTCAACTTAGGGTTTTAGCTTCAATTAAGGTTCACATGTTTAAGGATAGACGAGGGCCAATATTAAGGTATTTCATCAAGGTGAAGCTAGAAAGGTGTCAAGAAAGAATGATACATGAGAAGCTCAAAAATTTGGAACAACGGATTCACTCACTCATTTAGTGGGTCATTTAGGCTAAAAGAAGGTTCACTAAAAGAATAAAGGCCTAAGATCCTTTCTAAATCCACCACATCATCAAACAAATTTTAGAGTAACAAGGAAAGTTCTAAGTCCATACAAGATACATGAATGCAGCAAAATAAGATCACAACACACATGACATTGCACCCACAATCAAGTATAGACTCATAGATCATGCTTCAAACCTTAGCTTACCTTTACATTATTAGCACAAACATTGCTAGATACTTGAAATGCATGAATGCATCAACCACCACAATCCAAAAATTTTGAGGGTACCTAATTTTTTATCAAAATTTGAAGAACATTTAAAAGCTATGCATATGCTAACATATAACATCACTATGTATTTACAAACTATCTACACTACCTAAAACATGCCAGTTCAATAGAAAAATAAATATCTACAAGGAAAAAAAACACGGAAAGAAATCCTTGGGATCAAAATTAGGGGAAGTTATGGACTCGAGGATACTAAGACTTGAACTTAATTCATAACTTCCTATTGGAAAATGAGATTTTGGGGTCAAATTTTATTTTGACCCTCTTTTAAATAAAATTGGGTCACCATTAGAAAGTTGCAGGTCGGGGCTACAAGACCACGACTATGAGTTGTAGAGTGTCCTAGGACTTGTAGGTCCCAATCTCATGGCAGACCCAACACTTGTAGAAATTAGAAATTCATACATGGGCACTACGAAACCCACTTACGACTCATGGGGGACCGTATGACTCATATGGTTCGCTCGTAGTGTGTGTACCAACATCTGATACTCACTAATTCCCTCTACAAGGCATGACTATGAGTCATAATATCGACTACCACTTGTAGGCCTGCTCGTAGAAGCTGCTCCAAGTGCCAATTTTGCACATCTTCAGTTTCTTCAATTTTGACCTGTAGACCAAGTCTCAAAATACCACAATATCCAAAATATTACAACTGCATCACTACCTTTCAACTTAAAACAAACAAACACTCTACTTCCTAAAATCCCAATAACCAAACACACTTAAAATAGATAGACAATTATCAAATATGCTTGGGTTGCCTCCCAACAAGTGTCTTATTTAATGTCATGGATCAACTCAGTCAACATCCATTATCAACAATCATCAAGGCACACACCTCACTCTTTAATTCATCAAGATGTTTTATTGTCTAGCGAATATCGAACCCTACTTCTGAATCATTGACCCTAAACCAAAGTTGACCTGAATACATATCCATGAGAGCTCTTCCAATGGCCAGAAATAGTCTTTCCAAAATAATGGGCACCTTGAAAATCCGCATGAAAGATGAATCTATCAACTTTAATAAGCACATTAAGAAGCATTCCCTCTAGATTTTTGATGGTTCAATCCACCATGAGCAATCTCATTCTCGTCGAGGTGGGATTGCAAGGCTAAGATTTTAGAATACAGCAAGAGGAATTAGATTGATGCTTGTTCTTAAGTCAAACAATGCTCTTCCAAACTCAACATCACCAATGATGCAAGGGATGGTGAATGCATCGGGGTCCTCTCATTTTTGAACAAGGAATTTGGTCATAATCACACTACATTGTTGTAGTTCTTGTAAGAACTCTTGGCTCAATGTGCATTTCTTGGTCACCAAATCCTTCATATACTTGGCATACATAGGCACCTTCTCCAAAGCTTCAAGAAGGGTGATGTTGATGGAGATTTGCTTCAATATCGAGAGGAAGTGTTTGAATTTACCCTCCTCTTCCTTTTTCTTAAGCCTTTGAGGGAAAGGAGGAGGGGGTTTTGGAACAGACTTCAATTCTTCTTGCTTCCTTACCTCTTCTCGTTGCATCCCAACAATCTCTGGACCATCTCCCTCAACCACAACTTCCCCACCAAGACCCTTCTCATCAACTTCATCTATAATCACTGGCATATGGGGTTCTATGGTCCTTTTGCCACTCCGATTCATGACCGACATGCAATGCCCTTCATTTTTAGGATTTTGAACCATATTGCTTCGGAAGGTACACTTTTGGTATTGGTTGAATTGAGAAGAAACTTGCTCGAATTGTTATTCGAGTTGCTTAATCACCACTGAGTGAGACTCTATTTTTTGGTTAATACTTGAAATATCCACTTTTATTCTCTTTAAAGTCTCATCTAGGTAGTTGTCCCTGTTCAACAACTTATCGAACATCTCTTCGATCTTGGAGTTTCTTGGCCCGACATCACAGTTGTGAGGTGGCAAATAAGGACCATTCCTATAACCATCTCTTCTACCCTATTCGGCATCTGGTACCCTATTTCTCTCATAGTAACCATCTCAGTTATCTCCATAAACACCATCATGGTTATAGTTTTGACCTTGATTCCTAGAACCTTACCTCTAATAGTCTGAGTTAGACCCTTGCGGGTTATTTTGAAAACCCGTCGCTTGATTACTCACGAAATAAGCATCTTCATCAAAGAATGGATCTTCATAGATGGGGACCTTAGGAGGTTGGTGAGTGACTGCTTTGATACTTGTTTTATTTTGCTTAAAGACCAAGTCTATACTTGTGTGAAGTTCAGTAAGTTGCTCCATTATCTCTTGGTTGACCTTTGCTTGCTCATTCTTGGTGTTGAACGCAAAATAAGTCTTCATTGCACCTCAATCTCGTTGACCCCATGCTCTATTAGTTTTAACCTCTTGCTCCATTCTTGCCGCCATCAATGCAAAAGGTTGGTCAAGAAACATGCCTCTCATGATTGTGTCAGTACAAACTTGACTATTCTCATCAAGTGCCCGATAAAAAATCTCAACCAGGGCATCATCAACAATCTTGTGATCGAGGATCATCCTCAATCATTTGGTAAATCTCTCCAATGTTATGCTTATAGAGTCATCCAACAATTGCTCAAAGTTGTTTATTTGATTTTTTAGCTTTATCTTCTTAGACCTTGGGAAATATCTTTCAAGAAACACTCTATGAAGCTCTGGCCAATATGTTATTGTGCCCGGAGAAAGCTCAGACAACCACATAGCTGCATTCCCAGTCAATAATAATGGAAATACTTATAACCCTATAAGAAAGAATTTGTGTCCCCATGACACTTTTGCAAACAAACACCACATTATGGAGATGACGGTGGGGATCCTTTGAAGGTAGCCTTGTGAATGATCCATAGTTTTGGAACATTTAGAGTAATCCACTTGACACTAAGAACTTAGCATCTATCAGTAATAGAGGTAGCACTATAGCTCCAGTAACGTCCATGGCCATAGGGTTCGAACGATATTGGTTCCATCCATAAGCATTTTCGTTGAAATTCCTAAGTTATGGCCTGTTATCCCTTAGTGGTGGATTCTCCTCTCATTCCATATCATCAATCACGTTCATATCCTCCTCAATCGCGATATCCTCATTCACTTGAGCCATTCTTCTAAAGAGTCAATGGATCTCCAAATTGATCAGAGGTAAGGGATTGCCTTGACTCCTTGTGCTTGGTATACAACTTGGCACACTCTGAAATGAATATCAAACAACAAAAATAAAAGTAAATTACACGAGACTCTAGAAATTAACACTAGAACTAACTAATAGTGAAATCAAGTCAAAGCTAGTGATATTCCCCAGCAATAGTGCCATAATGTTTGGTGATGGTCATGCTCCAATAAGAAAGCAGTCGCTGTCAGCAATTAACCTAACTAGAGGTTAGGGTTGAATCCACAAGGAATACAAGGCTTGGCTACAAGACTTTATTACTAATCATTTCAAGTATTCATAACTACAATCTATAAATGGGGTGTTTTTGTGATTCAAAAACAAAGTAAAATAAACACTAACTATAATATGAGAAAACACTCAATTTTAAGGACAACTTGGGAATTGTGTTACCTATGGTTTGTTGACTCGATTATCCTAGATAACATAATTATAATTGAGAGTCGCAAGTAGGATAATAACTTAGGTTCTTCCAGCCCTCTTGTGAAGGTGAAGGTCGAATTTCACCATGGCGCTTGGCCGGCTACCATGGCGTGCCAACTAAATTTTACCTATCGCTCCATTCAACCTCCCCTTGGTCAGGTTTGGTTGATTAGACGGCAACACATCAATCAAATCTTGTCATCTACTTCCCTTTTCCTATTCATCACTACCTTTGTTGGGATCGTGATAGCAGGCTGGGTTTGGTGTTGGCCACCACCAAACAACAATCATAATGGAAGCAAAATAGACAATACATGCAAAACCCCAATCATAGAAATGCAATAAACCTAGGTTATTTTAAGTCAACTACCCATGGTTCCCACAACCCCAAGTTGTGGATGCTTAACTACTCATGGCTAAGATAAAACCAACAAAAATACACATAAAAAGACATAGTTGAGAGTTTTACCACAAGCAATGAAGAATGAAGACACCACAAGTTACAAATCATAAGCTTGATAGATTGACAATAAGCACAAAGCAAGGGTTACAATCCCCACAATTGGGTTTTTAACAAGAAAATGATAAACTAAGCTAAACACCTAAAAGTTTCTTGAGTATCTTCAAAGTTGACCAAAAAATTCTCTATTTCAAATCTCTCCTTTTTAAAACTCTAACTTAAACTATATATAGTATTTACAAAATAACCCTAAATATTACACAGAAAAGACAGTTGGCAGCTGGCGCGTCTCGTAGGTAAGTCGTGTAGGGAGACCTAAAGGTCGTAGTTGGGGTCTCGTATCAGGTTCTTAGCATCTTAGACTCAACTGGTACCCAGTAGTATGAGTGATTGGTTGAGCTATGACTCATATACTCCTCTCGTAGTCTAGGCCTTCAGTTTTTGGTCCAATATTATGGCTCTCTGATTTCTGCCATGAGTCCACCTATATGAGTCATAGTGCAACTTATAACTCATAGGATAGCCTCGTAGGGTTGACCTATACTTAGCAAATTTTTGAGTTTTTGGTCTTTGTTTCTTGCTACAGTAGAACCCTATGACTTGTAGCTTGGGCTACGACTCATAGGTGAACTTGTATGTCCTATGCTTCAGCAAAATCTGTAATTTTTCTCCAAAATCATGCCAACCTAACTTTTCTACAAGAACAACACAAAAACACATACAAACCATAAAAAGTTGCATTAAGAACTCATAAAATCTCTTGTTTTAGGCATCAAATATGTTGTATTTTGATAGCATATCACTATTTTTCCTATGTTGCAGCATCTTGAGCCTGTACATGATGCCATAATTAGCTTTTCCCGATGGATCTGCTCTGATCTAGTGAGAACTGGACCAGTAGATTCGTCAGGCCCCTTAATTTTTGTGACATTATAGGGGAGGCCTCAAAGCATAGACAATAGTCAAGATCCTTCGTCGAAACATATGCATGATTTCATAACTCAGTAACTAGACCTCCAAATGCATACCTACACCCACGGTGACTTGAAAATGGCTACAATGTTGAGCACAATCTCGATCATAAGTGCAAAAGCCAAACACACTCTATCCCTTGTGATAGTCATGAAGTGCTAACCCGAGAAGAAAGAGTGTGTCACAATCTTAACCCAGAAATGAGCCTCCCAGTTCATGTGGGTGAATGGGAAGGACTGATGGTAGCCATGTAAGGGTGACGAATCCACTTGGCTGTGGAATTCAACCAAGCGAGAGTGTGACAAATAGCCCTATCAAAAGGGATGGAATCTGGAGTGTTGTGAAGGTACCCAAAGGGACATCTATGGTGCCTAGGACCCCATTAATCTCTAGCGGAGTGATGTTCATCTCCACCCCTCGTACTGTAACCACTTAGGTCTGTGGCTCTTTCTTCATATTGTTGTAGAACCCCCGAACAACACTAAGGTTATAGTGCATTGGCTCCTCAAATAAAAATGTCAGATTATACTCTATGCAGCACTTTATACCTATGGGTAATCCTATACCAAAGAATCAACATCTAATAGGGACGTTTGGGAAATACTTAGTTTCATTGTGCACTCGGTACCAGGACTGGCCATCCCTTTCCACAGCCTTTGCCCAAAGTGTAATCTCTGGCCCCTATGCTCCAGGCTTTTGGCACCTCTGGCATATTCCTCGCTTGTCTGCTACTACTAAAGTCACCTGCCGCACTAGCCTGTCCAATTCTGCGTGTAGGAGAAGCCATATGACCCTACAAAAATAAATAAACATCATTAACACATGTCCACAAACAATAGCCCCTGCCACATACTTCCTAGTATACCCAACCCCACACTTGGATTCAAGCCAGGAGTTGAGAAGGCACTTAGACATCCCAACTCAATACGGACTACTAAACAAAAATTCGACAGCATAACCCCACACTTTAGTTCAACAATACATCCCCTATGCTTCAATTCCAACAATTTTATCACCTACACATTCACAATCTTGTTTAAGGAAATTATTTCAAACATTAAACCCAACAAGTACATTCTACACAATTCAGCCCAGAGGGATACAAAATAGGGCATCATGCTTCAATAAACAACCTCATACTTTAAATTTTGCAAAACCCAACAACAATTCTTCACATTAGCAAAAATTTAAGCACAAGGATACAAAATCATTAATATTTCCCAAATTCCCCCAAATATTCGGGCTAGGGTTTGTACCCAACAACACCATGCACAAAAATGTCTTCTAGTCAAGAAATTAGGCCTAAAATTTCAACACCCAACAACAAATAACTAATAATAATCAACAAAAACAAGTTAACCCACTTGAATTGACCCCAAGAAGCACAAAATGATTCAAACTCTAACAAAGAACAAGAAAAAGTAGTGAAGAACACTTACTTGACTTGAAGAATGCAAGAGTGGATAATGAATTTCTTGAAGA
Source organism: Solanum sejunctum (assembly GCA_025642045.1). Classification (NCBI taxonomy): domain Eukaryota; kingdom Viridiplantae; phylum Streptophyta; class Magnoliopsida; order Solanales; family Solanaceae; genus Solanum; species Solanum sejunctum. Next base: position 48,610 of record JAOTQJ010045432.1, read on the forward strand.
AACTAGGAATGCATTGTGGATTATTTTGAACTTTGACTGTTTGGGTGAGAAACATTAAAGAGAAAATTAAAAAACGGTGTGTTGGTGTAACACCCACACCTTACACTACTAGTATAAATTTAAATAAAACATGACACGGTTTGGTCAAATTAGCGCTAATTTTCAAAAGTGCTTAAATCTTGTGTTAATGTGCTACATGTGCGTCTAACGCTTAAGAGGGTCGAGTGTATACACATTTTGTGTTGAATTGAGTAGATTACAGCTTTAAAATGAAGTGAGCGAATCGAGGTGCTTGTAAGACTTAGGAAGTAAGTAGGTGAGTCACCTACTTGCTTAGCTTTAATTTGTTAGTTAAATGGAGATGAGGCTCGATGTCGAATTTATCCAAGCTCGATTATGAGTAAATTTCATATTAAGAGTATAAATTTGGCCCATATTTTAATATTATAAATGGGTATATGATCATCCAAAGGAGAATATTAAAAAGGACCCAAATACACCACAACCCACTTGGCTAATTGGACCCAAAACTAAGTGAAGAGAAAATTGGAAAATAGGCAGCCCAAGCTTTCACCTGGAGCCCCATTTAGGCCCAAGTGTGAGGGATAAGCTGGTGGATAACCAGCTTTATAAGGCATGGTGTGAGTTGGTCCAAACTTCAAGGGAAGGTCGGCCAAAGACCTCATTATAAAGAGCTCCAAAGTAGCTCCACAATTCAATATCAACTTGAACTCAACAAAAAAAACAGATTTGTCTTCAAAGTTCTCTCAACTTTTCTTCACTTTTTAAAGTAGCTAAAAGGGACTTATAGGGTTCTTGGATAAGACCTAAACCATGAAGTAAGTGATAAGTAAGTTTAAACATGTTTTTAGTGTGGTTTTCTTATGAAAAACAAGAAGTATATGCTAGTATGTTGGTGCTGGAAAATCTGGACAAATTCTGTGCTGAAAGTTGCTGCACCTTTTCCTTTTATTTTCTTGATTTTTCTATGGTTTATGAGTTGTATTATGAAGAGAAATTGGTGTTCTTAACATGTTTTGAGTTATAAACATTACCTTAAGGTTGCTGTGCTGATTTTAGTTTCATTTAACAAGCATGTTTTATCGAGTTATCTTAAGTGTCATATTGATTAGAACTTGTGGGCTGTTGTATATAAGGCTATTAGCTCACATTCTTCATGACTTCTTGAGTGCTATTACAAGAGCTTTTAGGTCTATGTATATGTGTAGATGTTGATGGAACAGTTTGGTTAAAGTTGGAATAAGTTTGGAGTTGTCGACATCGAAATATAGCAAAGGAAGATAACGTTATGCTGTTCATTTTTAGATTGTGCAAAATTGTGATGTGTTGTGGTTTGTGGGCTGTTCTAAGACTGTTATGACATTAGAATAGGCTATACATGATGTGTACATGCTAATGTACATTAGGGGCGAAAAAGTTAAAGGAATATGCTCGGGTTTATAATCATCCACTTGCTACCCATGCATTATTTTCTTATGTTATTGGGATGCCATGGTATATCTATTGGCTATTAATGCTAGTTTTCTCACCTACTATGTTGTAGATAAGTATTTGGAGGAAGGGAAGGTTATCTTGAGATAGTAACAAAGTCCGACGACGAGGTATGTAAGGTTACTTGATTTCGTATCACTTGGCATGAAACATAGATCTCTCCTTGGTACATAA
>JAOTQJ010045502.1:0-14847 GCA_025642045.1 Solanum sejunctum
TATGGGAAAAGTATGCATAACATCATAATCAATACAGAAAGAGTCAAAGCTCATATTATAGATATATAACAAGTCTAACAAACACCTCTAATACATAGATAAAATCGGAGGCCAAGACAAAGCAACCAGGCTCACTCTCATAGTCAAAATAGAAAATAATAAAGAATGTCTCAATACATAATAAGTGAAACATAGACTAAGGTCCTCAAAGTGGAGGACTCAGCAACAAGCTTGAATAGTACTAATCTAACCACGTAGAGGGGGAGGATGATCAACTTGGACTCCGATTCCGATATGGTGATATCATGTAGGCAAAAGTATGCATTAGTACATTTGAATGTACTAAGTATGTATGATGCAATGCAACAAGAGATAAACATCATAATCAAAATGCATAACAATAAGTAATAGGCATAGTATAACAATATGACATGTATGATCAATGCATTAGTAAAACATTCTTAAGTAACTCAAGCTCAAATAGGATATTATATGTGTAGAAGAGACCAAGCTAGCTTTCCAATGTACAAACCCCTTGGTACGTTGGTGATACTGCCATCCCATCACTTAGGTGGTGAGTTAGAAACCCCTTACTAGGTTGATGAGTACAAACCCCCATCTAGGTTGATGATGATGCCATCCTATCACTCTGGTGGTAAAATACAAACCCCTCACTAGGTTGATGAGTATGAAACCTTATCTAGGTTATCCGGACTCTTAGTCCCCCCAAATTCAGCGTGGTCTAATGCAACACTTTATATAGGATTTATCAAATACATAAGCTCATATCAACATCATAATATCATTCATATCATATCTCATGCTTTGGACCTTCAATTCCTCAAGAAACCATATCCGCACATTTTATCAAACACTTAGAGGGTGTGTAGTAGGGGTACAAGACCATGCAATTTAGAGATGAAATGATGCAAGAAAATCCATTGTAAAATCATAAATCAACACCTTGCAATACCCTAAAGCAATAAACATCACAATACCTCATCAAATATTACAATATATCCAAGATTTATAGTTTAAAACATGGCAAAACAGTCACAACTTTACATAGCTTGAACACAGTTCATACTAGTAAGCCCATTTGTAAAATCAACTTTAAATCATGCAAATTGAGTAAAAAGGAGATTAGCGCACCATGATTGGAAGGACCTAATGGATAAAACCCATATATCTTATTTTGGAAATGAACTTGGTGAAGATTGGAGATGGAGACTTAAAGCTTGAAGAAGAACCTTGAAGGAAATCCTTAGTTCCGAATGAGGGTTTGTGACTTAAATTTGGGAGTAAAAATATGTCTAAGTGTTTGAGTGAGTATTGGGGAATGTGTTTGGATGATGTGATGGTGAAATATGGCTAAGTATAGGTAAAAACACGTTTAGGAATTATTAAACCCAAGACTTAAAAGTCTTAGACAGAACTAAAGAAACAACTTCAAAATAACTTAGGTTGTGATGCGGAATCCACACTGGAATTCGTACTTTGGAATTTCATAATTGCTAATATTTCGCTCTTAAATTGGGGTTAGACCCTCACCACCCTAATTTTGACTCCCTGAACAAGAATACAAAGTTGCATTTTTGATATTGCGTATAGAGTTTAGGATATATTGAATTTAAAATCTCAGGCATTTTGAGGCACATTTTCAGGCACCGTTTGGGGGTCGTTTCAAGGTATTACATAAATTGTTTGATCTTGTATAGGTAATCATGAATGGATTTACTAGATAAATTTTTCTATTGTACTGGACATCATAGGGAACACAATCCTAGCTTCTCATTAATTTTTTGAATTCTAACAGTCACTGCACCTTTTTATTACTCTACTTTAGTAACTTAGCTTGTAACATCAAAACCCCCCATTTACTTTATGCACTTATATTTTGGGAATAGATATTATATCTAAAAAAAAGGGTACTAATAGATTTATTCTCACGCATTCCCTTTGAGATCAACCTCAACTTTTGTTGAGTTCTATATTTGATCAACGATCGCTTTACTATTCCTTTTGGAGTGTAAATTTGGGTGTGTCAAATTTTGGAGCCATTGCTAGGGAATATAATGAAGTGATACTCTAATAGTTGCTACTTTCAATATGTAATACTAGTCCCTAATTCTACTTTTATTTCCTACTTTTCTCATAGTAAGGAACCAATATTACATGCCAAACACCCGAAGTAAGGGTGAAACACTTATTCCCTGTGACCCCGAGCTCACTAAGTCTATCTATAAAATGAACGCCCAGGAACACAAAGTAGTAAGGTAGAGAGAGTTTGTTATTAATCTTGCTGATGGGGGAAAGGATAGCCTAGGTAAAGATGACCTTACTGGTATTAGGGTGCCACCAAAAACACCACTTCGATAGGTTCCACTTGTGCCACCCTTGCAGCAGCAACCTATTTTGAGACCTCAGGGTCCCTAGTAGCCAAGCAGTGAATAAAGATGATGAAGCTGTTGGGATAATTAGAGCAATAATGCTTCCCCCACTGCCTGTGACTTTTCACAGGCTCTTTGTGACTAGGGTGCTAGTATCAACTTTATGCTTGTGGAAGTTTATAAGCAGTTGGGCTTAGGAGTGCCTAAACCCATTACTATGTGGCTACTCATGCTGGACATATTAGGGAAGTAGCCCGTAGAGATTTTCTGTTATGTGCTTTTCTGTGTTGGTAGGTCTATCTTTCTTGCAATCTTTGTCATTTTAGACTAATAAGTGGATTTTAAGGTCCTCATATTCCTTGGGAGACTATTTTTGGCGAATGGTAAGGCATTAGTGGATTTGGAGTGTGGGAGCTTACTTTTAAATTGAACACTGAGGAGGTAAAATTCAGCATGTGTGCTGCAATAAAAAGACCCAAAAAGGTAGCAGTAATGTCTGTCATGGATATGGAGGATAATTGTCTCTCTGATATTCTAATTGAAGAAAAGATGAGCATGGACTCTCTGGCTGTAGTGTTAATAAACTTCGTAGAGGATAGTATCAATAGGTACAAGGACACTGTGAATGCTTTGCAAGACAGGGGAACCAGACCATTTGTACCCAATAAGTTGGACTTAGACATAAAGAATAGATGAACTCCACTAGCCAAACCTTCTATTGGGGAGCCTCTTACTGTGGAGCTCAAGGAGCTGCCACGACACCTAAGGTGTGCATTGTTAGGAACTCATAACACTCTTCCTATGATTGTGGCTGTCAATTTTTAGGAGGATTATGTGAAATCATTGTTGGGGATCCTCCACAAGTTCAAAAGAGCTATTAGTTAGACTATTGCAGATATTATAAGATTCCTCTAGGGATACGTACATATAAGATGAAGTTGGAGGATGACTATGTGCCCAGCATGGAACACCAGTGCAGGCTGAATCTGCCTATGCAAGAGGTAGTGAAAAGAGAGATAATTAAGTGGTTAGATGTTGGGGTGAAGTACCCTATCCCCGACTACAGGTGGGTTAGTCCACTACAATGTGTCCCTAAAAAAGGGGGCATGATAGTGGTGGTCATTAATAGGAATGAGCTAGTCCCATTGTGACCTATCACTGGGTGGCATGTATGCATAGATTACCAAAATCTGAATAGATAGACTTTGAAGATTCACTTCCCAATGCCCTTCATAGACCATGTTAGACCTTCTGGCAGGTAGAGGGTGGTACAACTTCCTGCATGGATACCCGGACAACAATCAAAACCATAGCTCTCAAGGATCAGGAGAAGACTACTTTCACTTGTCCATATGAGATGTTTGCTTTTAGGAGATTGCCTTTTAGGTTATGGAATTCCCCAACTACCTTCCAGTGGTGTATGATGTCGATCTTCTCTTAGAGGGTGTGTAATATTAGTGTAAAACCATAAAATATAAAGGAGAAATCATGCAAGAAAATTTATTGTAAAACCATCAATCAACACCTTGCAACACCCTCAAGTAATATAAATAAAACCCCTCATCAAATCTTACAATAGATCAAAGATTTATAGCTCAAAATATAGCAAACCAGTCACAACTTTACATAGTTTTACATAGTGTGTAGTGAATTTCATAATATGCAAGACCCATTTGTAAATCAACTTTAAATCATGCAATTTGAGTAAAAAGAGGCTTGGGTATCATGGGTCAAAGGCACCCATGAAAGAAACCCACATCACCTTAGCTTGGAGATGAACTTGGTGAAGATTGGAGGTGGATACTTGAAGCTTGAAGAAAACATTGAAGGAGAACCTTTGCTTGGGATGCGGATTTGGGACTTGAGTTTGGGGAGTGAAAATATGGCTAAGTGTTTTATTGAGTCTTGGGGAATGTCTAGGATGGTACGAGGGTGAAATAAGGCTAAGTATAGGTAAAAAAATGTTTGGGAACACTTAGGCCCAAGACTTAAAAGTTTTAGACCGAGTACAAAATATATAGTCTTCAAATTACATACTGGAGCGTCGCGGACACACTATTTTCAGCATTTATGGAAAATTCATAATTCGATTAGATTGTTTAAAAATTGGGGTTTGACCCCTTGTCCCCTAATTTGGACTCCTTAAACAAGAATCCAAAGTTGGATTTTCAAAATAATGAACGAATTTTGAGATATATGAAAATTAAAATTTCGAGCATTCTGAGGCATGTTTTTGGTCAGTTTTTGGGGTCGTTACAATATCTTCCCTTTGGGAACATTCGTCCCTGAATGTAAAAGAGACTTGCAAGACAAAAATGATCATCAAAAAATCATCCCCCAACAAGAATGCAACATCACACTTAAAACACCATTTTCAAAATCTTAACATAACTGTAAAATCATCATAAACTTGCCAATTGAAACATGAATGCATATGAATGACATAGGGGCTGAAACATTAGACTTGGAACCACTTAAAGAACTCAGCCGTTATCTTAGTCTTGATTAGAGTGAGTGGGGTACGAATGTCGCTCCTATAAGACCAGGTTGGCTTCCTTAGAGACACCTTTGACTTGATGATCCTTTTAAGAGGGCCTTAATGAACATGCCTCATTAATCAACTTCTCCATTCATCCATCCAACATGTCCACTGGGACCTTCTTCCAAGTCAACTTATCCTCCACATCACCCACCATTTCAAAGAGATCCATAGCACTAGAGCCATCAACATATCTCCTCAACCCGGAAACATGAAGAATTGAACCAACCATAATCATATCCCTTGGCAAATCCCATCCACATGCAACCTTACCAACTTTCTCTACACTCTAAAAGGTCTCACAACCATAAACTCATTTGTGAACCTTAACCACACCTATTCCACTTGTCTCCACAAACTACCATCTCCCCTTGGGAGACTACTTCCACTCTACCATCTTTTCACCCAAAACTTCTAAATTTAATAAGGCGAAATCAAGGCCTTGCTTAATCTAGACCTATTAACCAAGATAGATTTGTAAACATCAAGAATACTATACTACCATGCTCAACTTCCCTTAACCTAACCTTTAATCTAACCAATCGATGGACCCCACTAGTCTCCTCTAGTCCACCATCAACAACACATGCTAAGCTACCTAGAGTACCGACTTCAACATTAGCTTTACCATGGAAAAGTAATTCACTCCCATTTCATAATCCTTAAGAATTCTAAGCACCTTCTTGCTATCCACAATGCATATCTATCATATTCAGCAAACAACCTCTCATTTCCCCAAGGCTTGCAACACAATCCCCAAATGATTCACAAGCACTAAACAAATCAATACCTCATTACTAGAGACCACCACAAAAATACTAAGGTGGGATTTTAAGACCCTATTAATGAAACCCATCAGACACAACTGGTGCATAAGCCTACCTAACGACTCCACCAATAATCAAAATGCTCATTCCTAATTCAAACAGGCACTTACAGATATCAGCTACCCTCCTCCAGACTTGAGAGCAAAACCCGAACCTCAAATTGACTTTGGGGAAGTGACTACCCTATTGGAGTTGGCCAAATAGATTGACCATCCTTAACCATCATATTACAACTTTATGAGTTCTACACGCATTGGAAGCATGCTATGTAAGTAGCCCAAACTACCACAATACCTCAAACACATCAAGCTAAGTTCAACCAAGATCACAAGACAAGGCTCTATGTAATAAAAACATGGGGCAACCCTTGTAGACCCCCCCTCTCAATCCATCAGTGTTAAGTCATCATCCCACAAGAATACTCATAACATACATATACATACTTTCAAAGAGGCAATAGTCATTTTTCTTTTCAAATCATTTCAATGCACAATTGGGCTTATAGGCCAAACAACATTCATAATAATTCATACATAGGCTCAAATGCCAAAATCATCATCTCATAGTCATAATATTCATGCATAAGAATAGCCCATTCATACACAAAATGGTGAAAGTACCTCACATGCTCAATGAGCCAAAAAACAATGATATATATGTGATCCAATATTCTCATACCAACATTTTGTCAAATCCATACCATAAAACAAAATTGGTCTTAACCCATAACATAATTTCTCAAAATATTCCATGTACATCAATGCATATGCTATGGCCAATGAGGGAATGACATGGGTAATTAAGACTTAATCTAAAATTAATATTTATAATATGAAATTGAAGTGAAAACATAATTAATTATACATTCAAATCTATAGTGTAATCTCTCATGCATAAGTAATTCAAAAAGGGGACATGCATACTTATAATTTCATAAACCCAAAGTAAATTCTCATATAATGGTTTAAATCACACTAAAATTATCAATAAACACTACCTATGCATCAATAGAATTTTAGAAATCATAATATTCAAAACCTCAAATTAAAGTAAGCAAAATCCATGTAGGTTTTCTTGAAAATAAATTTGGGTCTCCTTGATTGAAAGGAATCAAGGATCAACCCACATACGCATGAATCCCACTAACACCAAGAAATAACACAAGAAATAACAACTCCTATACCTATCAAATCGCCCCACTCAAAACATCGATCACCACATTGGCCTTACTTAGGGTCAACTAAGTCATAGGGAAAACAATAGAAGAGAGCTTATTCACAAACTCCAATAGTAGCCTGCTAAACTCATGAAGCTCCTAACCCAAGGAAGTCGAGGTCTAGGCTAATCTCTAATCACCTTTGTCTTACTAGGATTCACCTTAATACCATCACCCGGCATCATACGACCTAGGAAGGCAACCACTTACAACCCAAATCTCCATTCCTGCTATTTAGAATCCTACCTTCTTCCTTAAACTTTGTTGTACTACCCTCAAAAGACTCACATGCACTATCTCATTAGGGAACACAAACCATCATATCATCACCAAAACCACTATAAGCCTATTACAGTAGTGGATAAAGATCCTATTCATGAGACTTGTAGGCATAACTGGCGTATTAGTCAAACCAAAACACACTACCCCAATTTTAAAATATCAGAAAGGGACATTTAAGGCCTTATCTATCACACCACCAATAACTCAATAATAAAACAACTTAGGTTTTACACCTCTACTCTAAGAAGATGACAAATACAACCCCTTAGAGAGCCAATTGTACCATAAGAGAAGAAATGGACTTACCTCTTTTGCTACCACTTGACAACCTGCACTTTAAGATGGGTTCACTAGGGATTCAGGATCTAGCTCTATGGGCCCTACCATCTATGAAGACACTACATGCATTACCCATCCCATCCCTATAATGATATTCAAATCCACCATGCCACTCCAACAAACCATAAAGCAAGATTAAATACAATACAAACCCAGATCTACACATATGAACCTCCTAGCAATAATATACGAAACAAAAGGATAGACACCAAAGATCCACACAACACACGAGAAGCCCCACTAGCAACCAAAAGAATAGAGAAGAAATAGTGGCACAGTAGGCCTAACAATACATACACAACAAAGCTAAAAAAAGTTCAACTTATCAGTAATAACATTGGGTATCTCATCCCCTCCTAGAGACACTTGATCAACACGACCACCTTGATATAAAGGTCAACCATATGTGCAAACTAAAATTTTGTGGCTTATCTTACCACACCCAAAGCATACACCCATATTCCTCTAACATGCACCACTATAAGTCCTCCTACATTTTGGGCATCTAAGATGACTCATCCCTTCATCACCCTTCTTACTCTTATTACATTTTTGAAGACAATCCCTCCTTTTATGTGACACTTCTCTATAATCAAAACAAGCATTGGTGCCCTTGAAACATAAGACCTTATGAGCCTTATCACATGTTGGACACATAACATCACCCTAATCCTTGAGACTTCGGAACTTTCCTTCAACACAGGCCCTCTTGGGCTCACTATCTCTCCTTTTATCATTTGAAGTCCCGAAGGCACCCACTTTTGTTCGAGGTGAGTTGCCAGTTTTGCCGTCACTTTGGCCACTTTCCATAGAGCATCGCAAATCCCCGCATTCATCTTATCACTATCCTGAGTAGATTGAGACATATCATGGAATGTAATAGTTAGAGGTTAGAAATAAACCCTATGGGATCTAATTCTATCGTACGACATAGATTATAAAGAAGTGAATCATTTCCTACAATGCCTCATAGGCTCCTACTCATAGTTGTAGTGCACAATACAACCATGAATCTAATTGACATAATATGTTGGACTCTGAAGAAGTATCAACCTAGTGTTCTGATACCAAGTTTTCACGATCCAAAATAAAGCCTAGATGTGACACGATGCAAGAGGAACCTGAAGGGACCCCAAGCAAGCCTTATAAAGCATCATTACATATCATTGGTCGTGGAAGTAGTAAATCAAGAATTAAAAATAAAAGAATAGGGAAACCAGGTCTAAGGGAAAAGCTTGCACAATATCATGGTCAAAAGACAAGAGTCTAACTCATACCATAGATACTTAACATGTCCAACAAATACCTCTAAATACATAGATAAGAGTGGGGGCCAATACAAAGTAATCAGGCTCACCCTCATAGTCAAAATAAACAATAAAGAAGAATATCTCAATGCATAATATAAGAAACATAGACAAGGTCCCAGAAGTGGAGGACTCACCAACTTGGTTGAATAGCACCAAACTAGCCACGTGGAGGAGGATTATCAACTTGGGCACCGGTCCCTACGTGGTGATATCATGCAGGCATAGAGTATCCATTAGTATGTTTAAATATACTGAGTATATAGGACATAATGTAACAATCGATAGGTATCATAATCAAAATGCATAATATTAAGCAATAGGCATAATATACAATATGACATGCCTAATCAATGCTTAAGTAAAACATGCTTAAGTAACTTATACCCATATAGCATATCATATGTGTAGAAGAGACCAAGCTAGTTATTCAAGGTATGAACCCCTTGGTAGTTGTGTCGTATAAACCCCTAACATGGTTAACAGTTATCACACCTTACCAACACGGTGATGATGTATAAACCCCTCACATGGTTGATAAGTATATGCCCTCAACATGGTTACCTGGGCTCTTGTCCCCCCCGATCGGGTATGGTCTAATGAAATAGGATACATAGAGTATATCATATACATAATCTCATTTCATCATTATATAGTCATTCATATCATATCTCATGCTTTTGGACCTTCAACTCCTTAAGAAACCACATTCGAACATCTTATCAAACATTTAGAGGGTGTGTAATGCTGGTGTAAAACCATGAAATATAGAGGTCAAATCATGCAAGAAAATCCATTGGAAAACCGCTAAAATACAACTTGCAACTCCCTCAATTAATATTCATCAAACCCCTCATCAAATCTTACAATAAATCAAAGATTTATAGCTCAAAACATAGCAAAACTGTCATAACTTTACGTAGCTTTAACTTAGTCTGTAGTGAATTTCATAATATGCAAGACCCATTTGTAAATCAACTTTAAATCATGCAATTTGAGTAAAAGGAGGATGGATATCATGGGTGAAATGAACCCATGAAAGAAATCCATATACCTTAGCTTGGAGATGAACTTGGTGAAGATTGGAGATGGATACTTGAAGCTTGAAGAAGAACCTTGAAGGAGAACCTTAGCTTGGGATGAGGGTTTGGGACTTGAGTTTGGGGAGTGAAAGAATAGCTAAGTGTTTTAGTGAGTATTGGGGAATTCTTAGGATGGTATGAGGGTGAAATAAGGCTAAGTATAAGTTAAAACACATTTGGGAACACATAGGCCCAAGACTTAAAAGTCTTAGACTGAATACAAGAAAAATAATCTCCAAATTACATCCCGCGATGCGCCTTACACACTATTTTCAGAATTTATGGAAAATTCATAAATTGTTTTGGTTACTTAAAATGAAGTTTGAGCCCTTTTCCCCTAATTTGGACTCCATAAACAAGAATCCGAAGTCGGATCTTTGAAATAACAAATGGATTTTGAGATATACAAAAACTAAAATTCTAAGCATTTCGAGGAATGTTTTTGGGCACTTTTTAGGGTCATTACAGAAGGGATACTTCCCCAATATATTTGGGAGTATGTCTAGGTAAGAGATGAAAAAGATTGTGCAGACAATGCATGACATGAATGCCCAAGTTGCACAACTTATGACCCAGTACAATCGCACTGCGCTAGCTCCATCTCTAAAATCTTGGATAACCCTCTTCAATGTTCCCGTGGCATTAATTTTAGATAAGACTGAAGACACTCCACCCTCCCCATCTGCTACACCTAAGCCACTAATAAATAAGCCTAAGAGAAAGGACAAGGGTGTCATGCCCCAAAGTCCCATAGCGTGGACCGGCACCTATTGTCGATAGGGCTCGGGAGATCCAACCTGTAACTATATGCGTTCTGTACAAATTATAAGGGGTTTCTACATTTGATATGCCTTTAAGCAGATAAACAGTTATAACAAGCCAAACAAAAATGCATATGACTAGGCCATTAGGGCCACGCTGTCAAAAGTGCGAGACATGACTTCACTGTGCTTTACATAGTCTACAAAGACTCTAAATAAAGAAAAACATCTGACAAGGGTTGGGACAGCCCCGCCTCAGCAAACTGTGCAATAAAAACATTTAAGCTCTAGACATATACAAAGCACCGAACCAACCTGGAGCTTGCTGACAGCAGCAGAATATCCTGTACTCCTTCTGGGGAGATCTACTAGCACCTGTACCTGCAATATGAAATGCAGGTCCCCCATAAGGGACGTCAGTACGAGATAATGTACTGAGTATGAAAGGCAGGATATAATATATATAAAGTAACAATTCAAATGAAACCATGCATTTGTGGAAGATCAGGGACCACCCTTAGTTATGCTGTGGAATTATGTCCTTTATATCACTTCACCTTTACTGTAAAATATGTACTATGCTGTAATCAAATGACCAACTGATCAGTGGTAAACTATATCAGGATCATCCCTATGCTAGGTTCAGATGAATCCCCTTGGGCTTCACCCGTAGTACTGTATTGGGATCGTGCCTATGCTAGGTTATTTTTGAACTCCCACGAGCTCCACCCATCAACTGTACTGTATTTTTCAATTACCTTTGAGATGATTCTTTTAGTGCCCATAATATTAGAGATGTAGCGATGTATAGGAAATATGTTACGTATAGATAATCACACAACGCAACATGACAATGAAAAGAGTACATTACATAAATAATAAAATGCATATGAATTGGAACAACTTGTAAACTTTATTCCATAACAAGAACTCATGTAACTTGGTATCCAAACATGTATACAGTTTTAAAGATAATTATGTATGGAAGCATGTGAACCTGTACAAGGGTGGAGACATGGTTAATAGTTATGTCGGAGTTGGTGAATGCCTTATTGTATGACCTCGTTACTATCTCGAGATAGCCTTCCATTTCTCCAAATACGTATATACAACATAATAGAGGATGAGACTAGCATTAATAGTGAACAGATACACCTTGTCATCCCAATCACATAAGAAAAGAATAGATGGGCAGAAAGCGGGTGTTTATAAACCCTGGCATATTCCTTTAACCTTTCTGCCCCTAATCGTATTTTCCAATACACATTAGCATGTACACATCATGTAAAGCTTATTTTAAGTCCATAACAGCCTTAAAACAACCCTCAAAGCACAACACATCACAATTCCAAACAATCTAAAAACGGACAGTATAACGTTACCGTCCTTCGCTACATTTCAACGTTGATAACTCCAAACCTATTCCAACTTTAACCAAACTGTTCTATAACCATTTATATATATATACATAGGCCTCAAATAGTACTATAACATCACTTAATAAGTCATGAAGGACGTGAGCTAATAGCTTTACATACAACCGCCCGCAAGTTTCAATCAACATGACACTTAAGATAACTCGATAAAATGCGCTTGTTAAATAAAACCAAAATCAGGTCAACAACCTTAGGGTGATGTTTATAACTCAAACCATGTTAATAACACCAAGTTATATTCATAATATAACTTATAAACTGTAGGGAAATCACCAAAATAAAATGAAAAGGTGCAGCAACTTTCTGCACAGAATCTGTCCAACCAACTTCAGCAAGTGTAGCTAGCATCTATTCCTTGTTTCTCATGATAAAACTATACTAAACACACAAATATAATTACTTACCTTTGTCATAAAGGTGTATAGTCTCCTTAAGAACCCTAAAGAAGTCGTTTGGCTACTTCACAAAGTTGAGAAAAGTTGAGAGGAAACTTAGAGACCAAATCTGATTTTTTTGTGTTCAAGTGAACAATAACTTGTTGAGCAGCTTTGGATCCCTTTATATAGGGATATTATGCCGACTCTCTCTTGAATTCTTGACCATACTATACCACACATAATCAAGTTGCTTACACACCAGTTGGCTCTCAAATTTGGGCCTTTTTGGAACACCAACTTGATGGACTTGGGCTGCCTATTTTCAGCTTTCACTTAGTTTTGGGCCCAATTTGCTAAGTGTATTGTGATGTATTTAGGCCCTTTTTATTGTACTTATTAGGCTCAAAATGTAGCTGATTTATGATACTAAAACATGGGCCAAAGTTATACCCTTAACACGGACTTTATTCATAATGGAACTTAGACAAATTCGACGTCAAGTCTCGTCTCCGCTTAAATAGCGATTTTAAGTTAAGCAAGCAGGTGACTCACCTGCTAGCTTCTAAGTCCTACAAGCATCTCAATTCTTTTAATTCATTTAAGTCCTTAATCTCCTTAATTCAATTCAAAACATGTATACACTCGGCCCTCTTAGCGTTAGACACATATATAGCCCATTAACACCAGATTCAAGCACTTTTGTAAATTAGTGCTAGTTTGACCAAATCATGTCTTGCTTCATTTCCACTTTACTAGTATTGTAAGGTGTCGGGTGTTACATCGTCCACCCATTAGGAATATTCATCCTCGAATGTTAGCACAATTAGATAGCTTAGCCGAGTTTAAACCTCTACTTGCATAAATTTTAATAACACATTAAGTATTCAATACGATGTACCTATTAGTGTCCCAATTTGGTATGTTGGAATTTCACTTTAGCTTCAAATAAGTGAGGATATTTCAATTTCATTACATCCTCAACTTCCCATGTTATCTCTTCTGCTTGCTGGTTCCTCCAAAGTACTTTAATGGAAGCTATTTCTTTGTTCCTTAGCTTCTTAACTTGATGATCTAGAATAGCAATAGGCACTTCTTCATAGGTGAGATCTTCTATAAACTGTACATTCTCAATAAGAGTGATACAAGATAGGTCACCTATGCATTTTCGAAGCATTGAGACATGAAAAATTGGATGAACCATTGAAAGCTCCTGGGGTAGCTCTAGTTCATATCCAACTTGCAACAACCTTCTTAATAATCTGATATGGCCCTATGTAATGTGGATTCAATTTTCCCTTCTTACCAAATCTCATAACCCATTTCATTGGACACACCTTTAAAAATACCCAATCACCTACTGAAAATTCTAGTCCTCTTCTCCTAGCATTCGCATATGATTTGTGATGGCTTTGGGCTGATCTAGTCGCTGATGTATCACTTTAACTTTTTCTATGGCTTGTTGTACTAGATCTAGCCCAAGTAAGGTAGTCTCACCCACTTCAAACCACCCAATGGGTGATCTACATTTCCTTCCATACAAAGCTTCATAAGGTGCCATTTTGATGCTCACGTGGTAACTATTGTTATAGGCAAACTCAATAAGTGGCAAATGTTCCACCCAACTACCTTTAAAGTCTAATGCACAAGCTCATAACATATCTTCAAGTATCTAAATAGTGCGTTCTACTTGACCATCTGTTTGAGGGTAGAAAGCTGTACTCAAATTCACTTGTGTTCCTAAACTCCTTTGGAAGGACTTCCAAAACTTTGCAGTGAATTGGGCTCTTCAATCAGATATAATAGAGATTGGGACTCCATGTAGGCTGACTATCTCTTTTAGGTATAAATTGGCATATTCTTCAACTGTATAATCACTCCTGACTGGTAAGAAGTATGCTGACTTTGTGAGTCTGTCAATTGTTACCCATATGGAGTCAAACTTCTAAGATAAGCAAGGCAAACCTGTAAGAAAATCCATATTAATCATATCCCACTTTTATGTTGGAAGTTCTATACACTGCATGTAACCTCCTGGCTTTTTGTGTTCTACTTTTATTCGTTGGCAATTTTAACATTGAGCTACAAATTCTGCAAGGTCCTTTTTTATGCCTCCCCACCAAAACATTCCCTTCAGATCATGGTACATGTTAGTTGATCCTGGGCGGATGGAGTATCGAGAATGGTGGGCATCGTCTATTATCGTCCTTCTTAAGTTATTAATATCAAACACACATAATCTATTCTGATAGTATAGTACTCCATTTTGTGCAAGGTCAAAGCCTTTTATCATA
>JAOTQJ010045531.1:0-50294 GCA_025642045.1 Solanum sejunctum
AAAATTTCAAATATATTTATTTATAATATTTTTTAAATAATTATTCATCCTTAATTTGCAAAAATAATAAATAAAAATTAAATTAAAAAGTAAAATAAGGATGGAGAAAATACTAAACAAAAAGCATCCTATTGGGTTGACAATTTAATTATTTCCCTTGAAGTTATCCCCACATTGTGTTTTCTTCAGATTTGCTTCGCTGACAACTCAGACATAAAAAAAGGAAAAACTACTCAAAGCCAATGCCCTGACACACTATTTTAAGCGAAGGCTTTTATAACATTCATGACACTTTTCTTTATTGATAATTCTAGTGTCATTAACATTTTTTCGTTTTTGTATATAGGGGTTTATAAGTTAAAATCTAAAAGTTATAAGTTTTGAATTTTCAATTTTTGGCTTTGGATTTCTTTTTAAGTATTAAAGAAGTACTTGTAAATATTTTTGTGTCACTCAAACACTTTTAAGACTTAAAAAAATTCTTAAAGGTCAAAAATCAAAAAAATAAAATAATCCAAACACCACTAAAAAGCACCGCGTAAAGTACAATTTATTGGAATATATTGTTAAGTTTCCTTTTTAAAGTTTTTTTTTTTTGATTTTACAAATCAACAAAAATGACTTGCATCTTAAGGAGTGAGTCATTTGTGATACAATTGTAGTGCTTGTAATTTTCATTGCTTGCTGGGGTAGGCATTTGAGCAATTTAGATTGGATGTAAAACTTAGATTTGAATTTTTGGTTTTTAGAATCAATAAATTAAAATTAAATCCATCCAAACTTGTTTGGAATGAATTTGATTTTCTTGCGTTGGATATTAAACTAAGTGATTTGGTTATATGAAATTTTATGTTTTGAGCCTATAAGTTGAATTTTTCCCTTTTACAAAAGATAACATCCTAATAGAGTATTTATATAAAGACGAAATGACTTGGGAGACCCTTGTACTTGACTCCATTTGTAAGTTGGACCCTTATTGTCATGCCCCAGGAGGGTACCATAGGCGTAACTGACACTCGGAGACTATTGCTAGCCCCCAAGCGACCATCTAGTCTCATTGTATTCATTCAGTCATTCAATAGCGGAAGATAACCAAGAAATAGTAATCTATCAGTGGGCTATAACTATCAACTCAGTCTATCATAAATGAAATATGAAACGAAAGAACAATCTCAATGTAAAGAAAGAAAAAATAGGGGGGGGGGGAGAGAACCCCAAACATCAACCATCCTCAATCTATGTCTATGAAACCTCTATAACTACTATCTCAGATGGTACCATGACAGGCCATAGCTACCGCAATCAAAGAAAATAACTCAAGATAAATGAATGATAAATATGTCCTCCGAAAGCAAGGGAGGACTCACCAAGTCTCTGTCTGAAAATCCGTGAATCTCAATGATTATGCTGCTAAAGTTCTCTATCTATAGAATCTGCATCATAAAATGATGCAACGCCAAAGGGGCGTTAGTACGTGGAATATACTGTATGTAAAACGGGCTAAGGTAAATATTATACAATAACAATAGCTCATCAATCACTCATCCAATTCAAAGTAAGAAACGGGCTCTATCCCATCCCTATCCGTCAAGACATCACACTATCACATCAACATCAGAGTACTATCATCATGAAACCTATCTAGGTGTTTCTATAATCGACAACCACCACCTATTAGCCAATAGTGATACAACAAAGAGATGTCGTTGCCACATTAGTCCAGTACCTTGCCAAGGTATGGGACACGTCTATTGGGGATCCCAAAAGAAATCCATCAAGCCCTCTGTGGGGCAAAGGAAACATCCTTTTCAATAGTCCAATCCTCTTCTACGCTGCCACGTAGTTAATGAGTGCGAGTGGGACTCACTCTTATCTATTTTGGTGCTAATACTCTCCCAGGATTCAACATGATCATAAGTCTATCAATACATCAAGGATTTCCATCACTCAGCCCCTAACGGGCAAGAACACTCAGCTCATGTCATTATCTATCAACTCAAAGAGTAAGATTATTCCTTCAAAGCTAAGGTTCGGTCTCATTAGTCTCTTAGACTTCTGTCATCAATACCCTCATCTAAGGACTCAGATTCTAACAATCTACATATTCAATCATCAAGGCTCTAGACATTACCCCTAGGTTCATTCTTGAAGTATTAAATAAGGGGAATCATGCAATTTAGGTGAACAATCACACAATAATGCATATAAATAGTAAATACAATTATGATGTTCATCAATTTGAGATAATATATAGAAATTAAAGATAATGTTCAAGAAACAAAGATAATGTTCAAGAAATTCTTCAAGAATCATAACTCAAGACCCATCAACTGTCAATTGTCAACCCACTACATGTATTAGGGCATATGAAAGAGTAATTCCATGTTCTGGGTAGCCTTTAGATACATGGGATGATGAATTTCTACCTTTCCTTCAAGACTTTGGCCCTGGACTCAAAACCCTCCTCTTGCTCTTTTCTCATTCTCTCAGTTTTTCTCATTTAGACTTAGAAAAATATGAATTTTGAAATACCTTTCGTACGAATTAATACTTAAAAACATGTTTTGGGACTTAAAAATGGGTTGAAAATGACCAAAATACCCTTCCCGAAGCTTAAAAGAAAAATTTTAAATCTAATGTATTGGTCCGCAACGCGCTAGAGGTGTGAACCAGTACAATTTGGCTAATTGTTGAAAATTTCAATTCCCATCGAATTTTAAAGAAAAAAACTGAAGTGTCACTCTGCGCCCCCTCTGCATCACGCTAGGGGAACGGATAAACACTGTCCCGACATTAATTATCGAAAATTATTTTTCACTCTAGTTGCTTTTAAATCGGGTTGAGATCATTTTCTCATTCAATTTTCCATGTTGATCGCAAATTTGGTCCTTGATTTACAATCAAAGCTTTGAAAGTCGCATCGTGCGCACGATTTCATTTTAGGGGAATTTTGATAATTTTACGGGGTGTTACATTATCGCCCCCTTTGGATCATTAGTCTACGAATAATGAGTAAAGGTCACATAGAAGCATTCAAAACTCATCTCATTCCTCACTCGGGATCCGTCGAACTCTTAACTATCCATCACCTATCTATATCTGTCTTAAACTAGGGAATATAATTAAATAAATCCATCAACTCAATGAAAGGACACATTCGATAACGTTAAGGTTAAGGATGAGGATATTTACCTTCAACATCATCATCACTTGGCACAAATAGGTGAGAATATTTGAGTTTCATTACTTCCTTCGCTTCCCACGTAGCTTCCTCAACAAATTGATTCCTCCTAGGACTTTGACAGAGGCTATCTCTTTGTTCCTCAGCTTACGAACTTATCAATCAAGGATTTGGACTGAAATATCTTAGTAAGATAGACTATCCTTCACTCGCGTACTCTCAACAGGAGTTACTAGGGCGGGATCCCCCAAAACTTCTTCAATATCGACACATGGAACACCAAGTGAACTCTATCTAACTCGGAAGGCAAGTCTCTCTCGTAAGCAACCTTACCAATACTCCTCACAATTTGGTATGGTTAAATATAATGCGGACCCAACTTTCCCTTCTTACCAAACTCACGACACCCTTCATGGGTGACACCTTCAAGTACACCCAATCATCCACCTCAAACTCCAAGTCTCTTCTCCTTATATCCGTGTAAGACTTTTGATAATTCTATGTTGTCTTTAATCTCTCTTTGATGACTTTCACCTTCTCCATATACTGGTGGAAAAGATCTGTTCTGATCAATTCTGTTTCACCAACCTAGAACCAGCTAATTAGGGATCTACATCTCCTCCCATATCGTGCCTCATAAGGGGCCATTTGGATGCTAGCATAGTAGCTATTGTTGTTTGCAAAATCAATCAATGATAGATGGTCATCCCAATCACCCTTGAAGTCGATGATGCAAGCACTCAACATATCCTTCAAAGTTTGGATAGTACGCTCTGCCTATCCATCAGTCTGAGGGTAAAAAGTTGTGCTCAAATGTACTTTCATACTTAATCCTTTCTAAAAAGATCTCCAAAATTGAGAGGTGAATTAAGGTCCTTTGTCCAAGATAATGGACAAGTGAACCCCATGCAACCTCACAATCTCCTGAATATATAGTTGGGTATACTTCTCATCCGTATAAGTTGTCTTGACAACAAAGAAGTGGGCTGATTTTGTCATCCTATTTACAATACTCATATCGAATCATGCTATTTTCGAGATCTTGGTAAGCCAATAATGAAATCTATATTGATCATCTCCCACTTCCACTCAGGAATTTCAATGTTCTGAGCTAACCTATATGGTCTCTAATGTTCAAACTTAAACTGTTGACAGTAGGGGCACTTAGATACAAATTCAACAATGTCCTTCTTCATCCCATTCCACCAATAGACATCCCTCATGTCGTGGTACATCTTAGTAGAACCAGGATGGATGGAATATCTGGAGCTATGAGCTTCAGCATGATCCTGCCTCGAACACCATCAACATCGAGTACACACAGTCTGCCCTAGTATCTCAAACACCCTATCTCCCTCTTTGGAGGAAACCATCCCCTTTTGTTTGTAAATCGATTCTTTCAATTGGAATAATAAAGGGTCTTGGTCTTGCTTTTCTTTCACTTTTGACATTAAAAATGAGGCAAAACCATTCTGAACATTGATCCCACCTTCGTTGTTCTCCTCAATTTGCACTCCCAATCAAGCCAATCTATGAACTTCTTCAGCTAGTTCTCTACATCCTTCCTCCACATGGGCAATTCTACCCATAGACATCCTGTTAAGAGCATCAACAATAATGTTAGCCTTACCTGGGTGGTAGAGAATACTCATATCATAATCCTTGAGCAACTCTGGCCATCTCCTCTGCCGCAGGTTAAGCTCTTTCTGGCTGAACATGTACTACAAGCTTTTGTGGTTAATGAACATGTCCACATGCACTCCATATAAATAGTGATTCCAAATCTTAAGTGCGAATACCAGCACTGCCAACTCGAGATCATGAGTCAGATAATTCTTCTCATGGATTGTAAGTTGTTTAGAAGCATAAGCTATCACCTTTCCTCTGTGCATAAGCACATAACCTAATCCAACTCTTGATGCATCACAATATGTCATGAAGCCTCCTATCCTATCAGGCAAAGTTAGAACTGGTGTTATAATCAATCTAGTATTCAACTCTTGGAAACTCCTTTCACATTCCTCAGACCACTGAAAATTGGCTTTCTTCTGAGTCAGCTTAGTTAATGGTGCTGACAAGGAAGAGAAGCCCTCAATAAATCTGTGATAATAGCCTGCCAAGCCAAAAAAACTTCTTATTTTTGTCAGAGAAGTCGATCTAGGCCAGTTCTTAACCGTTTCAATCTTTTGAGTATCTACCCTAATACTATCTCACGAGACCACATGGCCTAAGACAGCCACGGACTTGAGCCAAAACTCACACTTTGAGAATTTTGCATATAACTCATGGTCTTTGAGCACTTGCAAAACCATCCTAAGGTGATTAACATGCTCTTCTTTATCTTTAGAATATACCAAAATATCATCAATAAACAAGATCACGAACATATCAAGATATGGTCTGAAGACCCTGTTCATCAAATCCATGAAGGCTGCAGGTGCATTTATCAGCCCGAAGGACATGACCAAGAATTCAAAGTGGGCATACCGTGTCTTAAAGTCTGTCTTTGGGATATCACTTTCCCTCACCTTCAACTGATGGTAACTCGATCTGACGTCTATCTTGGAGAAACCGGTAGCACCCTAAAGTTGGTCAAAGAGATCATCTATTCTGGGGAGAGGATACTTATTCTTTATAGTGACCTTGTTCAGCTGTTGGTAGTCTATACAAATTTTGAGAGACCCATATTTCTCACGCACAAATAGGACAGGAGCACCCCAAGGTGAGACACTAGGCCTTATCGAACCTTTCTCTAGGAAGTCTTCAACTGTTCTTTCAATTCTTTCAACTTTGCGGGGGCCATTCTATAAGGTAGAACTGAAATAGATTTGATCTTAGGAAGAACATCCATCCCAAAGTCAATCTCCCTATCAGAAGGGAGTCCTGGTAGATCATTCGAGAAAACCTCAAGAAATCCATTCACAATCAGGACTGACCCAAGAGTACAAGATTCAACATCATCAGATTTAACTCGCACAAGGTGGTACAACCCTTGGAGATCAACTTTCTGGCTCTAAGATAAGAGATAAACTTGACCTTAGGGGTAATAGAACTCCCTTTCCACTCTAAGATAGGAATATTAGGAAATTGAAACTTAACAATTCGAGTTCTATAGTCGATAGAAGTATAACAGACGTGAAGGCAATCCATGCCTATTATTACATCAAAATCAACCATCTCCAACTCTACCAAGTTAGCTAAGGTGTCTCTATTATAAATAGACATTACACAATCCCTATAAGCTCTATCAGCTAAGATAGACCTACCAATAGGAGTAAAAATAACAAAAGGTTCAAGCAACCACTCTGTAAGAATCCCAAACTTACTAGCCATAAACGGGGTCACAAAAGACAAGGTGGAAACCGAATCAAGTAATGCATAACAATAAAAGGAAAAGAATTAAAGCATACCTTTGATAACATCTAGAGCAGCCTCCTGATCCTGTCAATTACCCATAGCATAAAGGCGGCGAGTAGCAATACCCCTCTACTGGTTGCCCACTGGGGGTGCTACGGAAGACCTGCTCTGCTGCTCCCCTCACCTATCCTCCTCTTTGGACACTCAAAACGGAAGTGGCCAGTCTGTCCATATGAATAACAAACATCCGTACCCACACGATATTCACCTAGATAAAGCTTACTACACTTGCTGCAAGGTAGCTTTCCCTCGTACCTTAGGTCATACTGGCTTGAGATTGAACACGTGAAACCCTAAAATTCTGATAACCATGAGATTTCCAATCACACATACTTGGATGCACGGGCACACTTGCTACTAAGAGTGCAGGATAGGATGATCTCCTTTGAAAGTAGGACTTGTCACCCTTATTCTGTCTCTACAAGCTTGGCTCATGTCCCACCCACTTCGCCTTTCGGTTCATTTTCTCTTCTCTATCTTTCTTCTTGTCCTCCTCTATCTGCTAGGCATACACCATAATTCTGGAGATATTTATGCCCAGAATCAGAAAAGTTGCCTTACACTCTTTCTGCACATATCTACCCAAACTAGACACAAACTTAATCATCCTTGCCCTTATGTCTTGCACCATCTCCGAAGCAAACCAGGTAAGCTTAATAAACTTAAGACTGAATTCCTTCATATTTATCCTCCTGCTTTAGATTCACGAACTTTTTCACTTTCACCTCCCTCAACTCTTGTGGAAAGAAGTGGTCAAGAAAGGCAGTCTCAAACTCCTCCCATGCTGCAAACTCTGCATTCTAACCTCTAATCTCCTCCCACTGATTGTACCACACATTAGCAATTCCTTTCAGCTGGTAAGATAAAAGATCAACTCTCTCAATCTCATCAGTATGCATCTCCTTTAGAATCTTATACATTTCATCAACGAAGTTCTATAGGTCTTCTTCTACCTTTGATCCCGTATACACGGGCAAGTTCATCCTCAGGAATCTCTAAGTCTGGTGGAAGCTGAGGGCTCTTGTGGGCTAGGAATAGGAGCTTGAGGACCTCGATTATTACCCTGGGAGACCATCAATTGAGTTTCCATAGTGATGGCTCTCCTAAATTCTGCATCAGTAATGGGAGCTAGCGGGACTGAGCAGGGCACCTGTGGCACCTCGGCAGTCCTAGTAGGCCATCCCCGTCTCCTAGCCTCTAGCTGAATCAGTACCTCAGGTTGAGAATTCTCAGTAGCTGGGGCTGGCGCATCTCTCTGAGTGGCTGTTCTCTTTGGCAGTATTTTCTGTAAATGTATGATGCACAAATTAAAATGAATATCCATAAAGTTAAACTCTATCGCACAAATCCAGATCATAAAAGAAGGGTAACACATCTTAATGTGATATGGCCTCCTGCTTATGAAGTGTGGCGCGCAACACACCCTTAAATAAGACTCTACTAGACACGACTTCATAGACTCTCTAGGACACTTGAACTCTAGGCTTTGATACCAAATTTGTCATGGCCTGGGAGGGTACCCTAGGCATAACTGACACTCGAAGACTATCGCTAGCCCCCAAGCGGACCATCTAGTCTCATTGCATTCATTCAATCAGTTCAATAGTGGAAGATAACTAAGAAATAACAATCTATCAGTAGGCTACAAGTATCAACTCAGTCTATCATGAATTAAATATGAAACGAAAGAACAATTTTGGTGCAAAGAAAGAAAATTGAGGGGGAGGGGGAGGGTGAACCCCAAACATGAACCATCCTCAATCTATGTCTATGAAGCCTCTATAACTACTGTCTAAGATGGTACTATGACAGTCCATGACTATCACAATCAAAGAAAATAACTAAAGATAAATGAATGATAAATATGTCCTCCGAAAGCAAGGGAGAAGCCACCAAGTCTCTATCTGGAAATCGGTGAACCTCAATGATTAGGCTGCTGAAGTCTTCTGTCTACAAAATCTGCATCATAAAATGATGTAGTACTAAAGGGGCGTTAGTATGTGGAATGTACTATATGTAAAATGGGATAACGTAAAGATTATACAATAACAACAGCTTATCAATCACTCATCCTCAACTCAGAGTAAAAAATGAGCTCTATCCCCTATCCGTCAAGACATCACACAATCACATCAACATCAGAGTGTTATCATCATGAAACCTATCTGGGAGTTTATATAACTAACAACCGCCACCTATGAGCCGATGGTGATACAACAAAGAGATATCATTGCTACATCCATCCAGTGCCTTATTGGGGTGCAGGATGAGTCTATTGGGGATCCCAAAAGAAGTCTATCAATCCCTCTACGGGGCAAAGGAAACATCCGCTTTCACGGTTCAGTCCTCTCCTACGCTGGCCACATAGTTAATGATGCGAATGGGACTCACTCTTACCCATTTTGAGGCTAATGCTACTCCCAAGACTCAACATGCTCATAAGTCTATCAATACATCAAGGATTTCCATCACTCAGCCCCTAATAGGCAAGAATACTCTGCTCATCTTATCATCTATCAACTCAAGAGTAAGATTATTCCTTTAAAACTAAGGGTCGGTCTCATTAGTCTCTAAGAACACTACTTCAATCAGTTTCGGTCATCAACTCCCTCATCTCAGGACTCAAACTCCAACAATCTACATATTCAGACAATCAAGGCTCTGGACATTACCCGTAAGTTCATTATTGAGTATTAAACAAGGGAATCATGCAATTTAGGTATACAATCACACAATAATGCATATAAACAACAAATACAAGTATGATGCTCATCAATTTGAGATAATATATAGAAAACAAAGATAATGTTCAAGAAATTCTTCAAGAATCACTACTCAAGACCCATCAACTATCAATTGTTAACCCACTACATGTATTGGGCACATGAAAGAACAATTCCATGTTCTGGTAGCCTTTGCTTACCTAGGATGATGAATTTCTACCTTTCCTTCAAGAATTTGGCCCTGGACTCAATATCCACCTCTTGCTCTTTTCTCCTTCTCTCAGTTTCTCTTATTTGAACTTAGAAAAATATAGGTTTTGAAACCCTTTTTGTACTAATTAATACTTAAGAACACGTTTTTTGGGACTTAAAAATAGGTTTGTAATGACCAAAATACCCTTCCTAAAATTTAAAAGAAAAATTTTAAAACTTATGTACTGGTCCGCAACCCGCTAGGGGCGTGGACCACTACAATTTCGCTAATTTTTGGAAATTTCAATTCTCGTCGAATTTTAAAGAAAAATAATAAAGTATCATTTTGTGCCCCCTCCGCGTCGGACCAAGGGCGCGGATAGATACTCTCCCGACATTAATTAGCGAAAATTATTTTTCACTTCGGTTGCTCTTAAATTGGGTCGAGATCATTTTCTCATTTTATTTTTTGCGCTGATCGCAAATTCGATCTCGAATTTCCAATCAGAGCTTTGCAAGCCGTGTTGTGCGCATGATTTCATTTTAGAGGTGTTTTTGTAATTTTATGGGGTGTTACACTTATACTTACAAGTTTGTCAACTGAAATACTTAAACTCGATGAAACTCAATATATTAAACCCCTATGACCATTGAGTAACCTTAATTGTTGACTTGACAAAAATGCATGATTTCCCGCATAGAAAGAGCGTGAAACACTATGTTTGACCAAAATAAATTTAAAAATAAACAGAAAAAGAAAATAAAAAGACCAAAATAATTAAAAATTAAATTTAAACTTACTCTTCTCTTTCCCACCCAGCCCTGCCCTTTCGTCACCACCCAAATCCCTTCTCTTTCTTTCTTCTCACTTTTCTTCATTTTTTTCTTCCTTCATCCCCCTATCTTTCTCTTTCTCCCCAAATTACAAATGAAATTGTGCTATAATTTATAAAGTGATAGATCTAATAATTTTATGAATAAAAAGTAATTCTTAATTGTCTTTGTGAAATAAAAAATATTAGAATATATTGAGGTATTTTAATGGTGATTTGTTGGCATTAATGGAGAAAAGAGGATTATAATATTTTAAGTGATTGACGAAGTGGTACAAATATGGTTGAAAGTTATGAATGGTGAAAATATAGAAAAAAAATCAAATCTTCCTTGGTCTTCTGCTTCAACGAGAAAGACTCTAAAAAAAAATTCTATATCTATTTTCACATATTTATTCAACTTTTGGTCTAATTTTTTCTAATAAAATGATATTTCGATAAACTTAATCCAGATTTATAGATTTGAAGATAGCTCTTTGTTTTGTGTGAAAAAAAATGAAGAAGAAAAGAACAAGGGGAATGGAGATAGTGATTGTAGGTTGGGGGAGGTGGAAGAGGAGAAAAGGTGAGAAAATATAATTTTATTTTATTTTCTTAAAATAGAAAATTTATTATTTTTATCATTTATTTAATATTTTTATTAATAATTAAAAAATAGTTATAGGGATATTATAACATGGCATTAATATATATGACATGAAAATGATATGTCATTTACGTAAGGGTGAATGAGCTACACACATGATAAAAGGATTTTAAAATTCTCAGTTTAATCGAGTTTAAGTGTTCAGTGGGCAAAATCATAAGTATAAGGATCCAACTTATAAACGGAGCCAAGTACAAGGGCCTCTCAGGTCATTCCACCTTATATAAATTACCTAAATAATTTCTCATTCCCACCATGATCATCCAAATAAAATATTCATTCAAACACTGAAGTAGTTATCAAGGAAAGTCCTAATATAAACAAAGTAAATCATGTCCGAATAGACCATAGTAGTAACTACTGATGAAGCCCAAACTACCCCTCCCTTTGAAGGTATAAGTGGTTGTTGTCAAAATATATAATATAACCAAGGTTAGGGCCGAACTCACAGGGAATATGGTCTAGCACTTG
The DNA here is from genome assembly GCA_025642045.1 of Solanum sejunctum. Taxonomy (NCBI): domain Eukaryota; kingdom Viridiplantae; phylum Streptophyta; class Magnoliopsida; order Solanales; family Solanaceae; genus Solanum; species Solanum sejunctum. The sequence goes on from JAOTQJ010045531.1 coordinate 11,464, forward strand.
AGTAATAACAAGTAATTCGAGTGAATAAACCAACTTATCTCCCGAAAGGGGGAATTTTGTAATTGCAATAAGTAAACCTAAACTAGAAGCAAGTGTTGTGAATTCAGTGAGAGAAGTAACTAGGGTAATATATTTCCCATGAATTCCTAACTTAGTATAGCTAGATAATCATAATCGTTTTTAGTGTGTAACATGCTGAACGAATAACTTAAGTTCACCAAACCCTTTGATCCAGACGAGAGGTAAATTTACTACATGATTTGATCCATCTGCCCAGTGTGACATTACTAAAACCTTACCTTTTATTCCAGTACAACCATCCTTGATCCGATTAGGATAATTAGACGAGGGGGATCATATCAAATCATGTTAATTATTCCCTTATCCCATTCATTAACACCTTGATCAAACAAGTAAGAACTAAGCGAGTTCTAACATTGACCACAGTTAAAAAGCATTCTAAACGAAGAGATTAATTAATACATGCATGCATACTTTCCAAGAATTTTGGATTATTCGATTTTACTTTGTTAGTTCTTCTGGTTCCCATAACCCTAGTTGTGGATTTAGCTATCTTGATTATTGTAGATGAATGAATCATATTAAGCACTTACAATGATGAAATGAAGAACAAGAAATCCAAAATTCTCCATAAGAAATCACAATGTAAATATCACAAAGTTTGAGTTCTCAAGTTGTTTTTGTCCTCTCTTGTGCGTCTCTCCTCTAAAAAAAACCTAAAATCTATTTATAATATGTAAAATACAAATCCCAAATGTAATAGGAAAATTGGATTCAGCAGCTTCTACGGATGAGGTTACGGACCGTAGGTGATCTCACCGCCTGTACCTGGGCTTCATACTCTGTACTTTACAAAATTAGGATTCAACTTACGAGACCTTCTTACGGGATATCTTTTGACTTACAACCCTTGTAGAGGGTTTCATTTGCTAACTTCTCTGAAACTCTTTAAAATATTGATCCTCTAGGCATGGCCTTATCTATGACCTGTCTTCAGAATTACGACTTGTAAGTGATTTTGTCTGATAATATTTCAGTATTTAGCCTATTTTTTGATCTTCAACCTATGCAAGCACCTATAAGTCATGAAGTATTCTATGGCTCATCTAACAACTCGTGGATATAACATCTAAAATTTGGCCTTTCACTAGATCTGACTTGCGAAACCAACTTATGCCTCGTGGAGTGAACCACAATCCGTAGAGTTGTCCGAAAATCACCAAAAAACTTTAGTTATGCAAAACTTTGTCCAAAATCATAGAGAATCCTGTAACCCTGTAAAATCAACATAAAAACACATCAAACCCACTAAGATCACTTTGAGAACACATAAAATTTTAACTTTTAAGTATTAAAAGTGATATTTTGACAGCACATCAAGACCCTCAATTTAAAATTATTACTTTTTCTCAAGTGACGGACTCAATCTACATAAACAGTAAAGCAATATAAATACCTCAATCTAATGACATACAGCATCTCTAAATCAATCATAGATACACAAACTAGTACATCAGTGCATATCAGATAGCAATCAAACAAACTCATACAGAGCAACATATGTGATACTGCAACTACGACAAGCAAGGTAACCACAAATAAGCCACAACCATTGAAATAGCCTAGAATCAATAGTGTAACTCAAGTTCTCTCACAAAAAGAAGTCCCATATCTTACTCATGATAGTATTTTCAAATTCGATGCTTGGGACTAACAAAATCACCCACACTCACAACAGATATTCAAATAGTGCACTCAATACCATATACTTTCTCCTACACTCATGACCATGACCTCTGACTACTTGGACTAGGAACAATATAGGACTTTCTTGGCTTGTAACGTAGGCTTAGGGGACTTTGGTATGAATGATTTAGGAATATCGTGATTTATGACCCTCCTTGACACTAGGTTATTCTACACTTTTTCCTTATCAACACTATTATTTTTTCAACTTATTCTTCCCTTCTCCTATTTCAATCCTTTTTGGGTGTCTTATTCAACCTCTTAAGCTCTCTACCTTTTATTTTCACATTCTTTTAGATTTTACTCATTAGTTAGGCATCTATTCACTTTTTCTCGCATCCATGGCACATTTCCCCCCTTTTCATGTATTACTAGCTTCCATCCCCATTTAGTGTGATTTTTCTTACACTAGCCACTCTCAACTTAGGCGTTCGACCTCAATTGAGGTACATAACACCCAACCGATGAATCAAGGCCACTTTTGGTAGCCATCTTCAACTTAGGCTTTTTGACTGAGTCAACGTACACAATATTCAAGGAAGGATCAGGGCCAAATTCAGGATTTCACATTAAAAATACTTGGTTACCTAGGTGTTTAAAAAGAAAAGAATACATGTAAAGCTCAAATATTAGGACCAAGGGATACATTAAGCATTTGGTTGGTTATTTTGGCTAAGTAGGCTAATATGAACAATAGCCTAAGATCCTTTTCTAACCAACTAGCCTATAGTCTTAGTCAGAGTAACAGGGTAAGTACTAAATTGAAGCACAATATAAGAATTTCGCAAATAAGCTCACACACACTTGTCATTGATTACACTATCAAAACAAACTCTCAAATCATGTTTTTCATCACAATTAGACCTCAACTTATCAGAACAAGCATAGTCAGTTACTAAAATCACATGGTTATTCTCAAAACTACCTAATACAAAAATTCTGGTGGGTATCATTTTTACACAGAAACTAACGTATGCCATAAACTTTAGTACAATATGCTAGTAATACTAATTACACATCCTAAATGTGGAGGTTTAACAAAAAATAAATATCCTTAGGGAAAGAATATAGGGAGGAAAACCCCTTAAACTCAAAAATTGGGATAGTTGTAGACCATGGTTACTCAGACTTTGCCGAAGCCTATAACTATCCACACCCCATCGAAAACGTTTTGTATTATCCTCAATGCTACAAAATATAACTAAAGTAAAGAATAGGAGCCAAAAAGAACATACCTAGGTAGCTAAGAACCAATCTCCTTCTTGGTTTTCCTCCCAACCAGTGCATGAGTTAGTATCGCGGCACGACTTAGACAACTTGGTTACTAAGACTTCACCAAGTGCCCAAGATTCCATCTTTAGATCATTGAGCCTCTTCATAGAATGACAGATATTGAAAAAGACTTCTTTATCATTTAATTAAAACTTGAGTTAGCTTGATTCCATGTCCACCAGTCCTCGCCCAGTGGCTAGGAAGGGCCTTCCCAAGATAATCAGGACGTCAATGTTAACTTCACAATCAAGAATTGTGAAGTTTGCGGGGAATATAAACTTTTTCACTTTGACGAGAATATCATACAGTATCTATACAAGCTTCTTCATTGTCCTATCAGCCATCAATAACCATATGCTTATTGGAGTAAGGGCTCCCAAGCCTAACTTATTGAATATTGCAAGAGGCATTAAATTAATGCTGGCGCCTATGTCACACAATGCCTTTACAAATTCCACATCTCCAATGGTGCAAGTTATGATGAATGCTCCTGGATTTTTATTTTTTTGCACCAAGGACCTTGTTGCTATTACACTGCAATGTTAAAGCTCTTAAGAGATCTCTTAGCTCACTCTCCTCTTTTTTGTCACCAATTCCATTGGGAATTTTGTATACCTGGACATTTTATCCAATACCTCAATCAGAGGGATGTTGATCGACAACTGCTTCAATATGTATATAAAGTGCTGAAACTTACCTTTCTACTCTTTCGTTTTGAGTCTCTGATGGAAAGGATAAGGAGGACTAGGTATGGGTTTCAACTTCTTTGGTGTCACTACCTCATTGCTCACCCCATCCTTGGTGCTAATATCTCTATCCTTTGCATCTTTGCTATCCACCATCTCCTCACGAACTTATCATTACCAATTGATATCGATGGGTCAATGGTCTGCTATCTATTATGTGTTATCACTGCCATGCACTGCCATCATTATCTTGATTCTACATTGTCTTGCTTGGCAATGTACCCTTCTGATGCTGGTTCAACTGAGTCAATATTTGGCTAAACCATTGCTCCTGCAGCTTAATAGCAACAAAATGAGACTCAAACTTCTTATTAATGCTTGAGATGTCAGATTTCATCCCCTTTAAGGTCTCATCCTGACCATTAGCCTTTTTCAACAATCCGTCGAACATCTCCCCAATCCTTGAACTACCAACCCCAGAGTCACTATTATACGGTGGCACATACGAACCATTCCTTTTACAACCTATGCATCCCCAGTCAAAATCTCTATCCTAGCCCCTATTTCTGTCATAGTTGCCACCTCGGTTGTTATCTCTGAAGGCACTATCTCTATTTAAGTTCAAACCATGATTCCTTTGACCTTGGCACCAATAGTCCTGATTAGATCCTTGGGCGTTCTAAGAAGTGGCAATGTTAATCTGATAGTATGTAACAATTAGGATTATAACAAGATTAAAATATTCTGAAAATATGCATAAGTAGTAGCAGTATTTTTTTATAGTTCTAGGAAGATGAAACATTTGAAAAATAAAGTTGCTCATAGCAATTTAGTCATTAGACAATCTTATTCTACATAGTATCTCTCTAGACAAACATTATGTCTATTGTTTCTCCCCAGTGCACACAACTGTATGTGGTCTAAATAAGTAATATAGTGGCCCTGATTAATGGGCCGGGATATCGAACACAAAGAATTTAAATAAAATTGGTAAACAATCTAAGTTATTATGTTTAGAGTGTTTTAATCAAAATAGTGAATAGATTTGTGGAAAAAATTAAATAACTAATTAAAATGCTAAACTAGACTGGTTTGTTATTAACTATAAATAAAGAGCAATTCTGAAATCGTAACCTTATCGACATCATTCTAGTCTCAAAGTTTGGATATATATCTAGGTTCCTGACTACTAATTTGCAGGGTTAAAATTACCTAAATAGGGTTGCACCTTTCTGTAAGCCTACCGTTATTGACTGTCTATATACATTATTGAGCGGGGATATACAAACCAATAAAAGTGCTTTAACATTGTTTTCCTGTATTATGAACCAAGCGAGGTGTAAGGGTAGTTATCATAGGTCACCCTTACACGAATCAGTCTAGTTTTCTAGTCGAACAAACTCCCTATACTACTATGTTATATCCATTTCAACATCTCTCGAATCCAGAATGGACAACAAGAATGGATAACAAGTTTACTCCCTAGTTGATCAGGCTTTGAAGTATAGATTAAAATAGCATAAGAGTAGTCTAAAGAAACCTATTCATATATGTCAAAAATCAAGAACTAAAATATTGCATATTGCTACAACCCCAGAATATGGAAGAATTGGTCACTCATAGTAGGTTCATACATCACGAATAGGCTAAAAATAAGTACCAACCAAGAAAACAAAGATGAAAACTAACCAAAATAGCCCTAGAAAGAGTTTTCAGTTATCGTCTACATTCTTGATAAAAAGTAGATATGTAAACCTAAAGCTTAAAATAAAATCTAATCTAACTAAAAAATCCCATAATTCAATTTTTTCCCACACATTCTCAAAGTATGCAACACAGACTAGCATGTTTTGAGCAGAACTTTGCTTTATTTGCTGACTGGACCAATTTGCATTAATTTTGCACAAGTTCGCAATGCAGACTTGTGCATTTTTTCCTGCGTGCGCCTTTTTCTCGTCCTTTTCAACTAGCACAGATTTTTCCCCAAGTCTATGACTCACACTTGAGTTTTTGGGTTGAGTTAACTAATTTTTATTCTTCAATTCTAAGTTGTGTTCTTCCTCTTAGTTCGGCTTTAACTCTAGAATAGCATAATCTGATCAAATCCTGCAAAAATACAACCAAACACACACTTGGCCCCAAATTAGCAAAATAAATGAAATCACACTAAAAACATCTAGACTCTATGGATGTACCCTCTAACTAGGCTCTATTTAAGGGTAATTTGGCTAGTTTGGCATATAAATACACCTAAGATCACCAACACACACTTAGAGCTTTGTCCATCCTGGGTCAAATCAAGACACATGCATGAGACTCCCTAGGCAGTATGTACAATGAACATCATATGACCAAACCTATTGAACCATGGCAAATAATTTTCAAGACCCCTAGCAGCATTAACTTTTTATCTAGCACCCATGTATCAATGTAGACTCATGCAGAATTTCAGTTAACGACTTCTCTAGTTGCTGACCACAGATGATTATGTGCCCTCACCAGAAAAATTACCCTGAACACCACTAAAAACATAGCCAGATAATTAGGAATGGATACTCAATCAACTCTCTATCCCCTAAAAGATGTTTTATGTTGCTTCTAGTTCCCATAGGCTTGCCCTTAATGTATGACTTTAACCTAGTCAGAATCTAACTCGAAGGATCACATAGGTATTTTATTTGGTTGTAATATAGGATATGTGCTAATAGGGTACATTTATGTATATAACTAACATGGCTCAGTCCCAAGCGCTTATAGCTTACACCATAATTCTTTTACTCTATCACCTTTAATTATCCCTAATCCAACACCCTCTATTGTATCTATAATGTAGAAAACTTATGAACACTATCTAATATTTATTTATTTATTTATTTTTCTTTCTTTTTCAAAATAGTGGCCCTGTGCGATGGGTCCGCTATGCACACTGGTCGTGGACTAGCACTAGTTCAGGCCACCAATTTTATGCTTTTCCTTTTATTCGCTACACTACCACTTATCATTTGGGTGTCCGTTCAATCTTCCTCCCCTCTGACTTGTCATGCTAAAGCGCTTAGGAATTTGGATCAAACACGATTTAAAAATCAAAGAATAGGTTTGGCTTGAAATATGGCTAATAAAAAAAAAGGCTAAAGCTCAAATTGGCTAACTAAGAATGCTTACAATAGGTGGATACAAAGCCCAAAAGTGTTAGGGATACCAAAGAAATGTCTAGATCCTTTCCTCTATGTTCAATTCCTACCATGTATAATCAACATACCGGGCAAGTTCTAGCAAATATTGCAACATAGACTCATAAATAAGCTCATTCGCTCATGGCACACTCTTATTATAAGGTTGATGCTAGAATCACTATCGCATCATTCACATGAATTCAAAATTAAGTACATACATTCATGATGTATAAGATTCAAGCATTAGCTACTTGGAGCTCAAGTTATTTAGTTAACTAGGTTCACATGCTCGACATACAATGCTTGTTTATATAACTATCGACACTCTAAAAGAGACTCAATTTGACGAATACCCTTAGGATGGTCATTATTCATCTATCATAGGGCCCTGTAACTCAACTATGACTACTACTAACATTCACAACCACAATACTCAATGAACACAAGTAATTATAACTAAGATAATGCATAAACTAAATATTCACATACCTACTTAAATTGAGCATCAACATACTTAGTATTTACAGACCAAATGAAAAATGAAAATGATGTCCAACAGAAAACAAGACACATAAAGTCTTAGTACAAGCCAAATTAAACAGGATAAAGCATAATCAGTAGAATACTCCCACCCCACACTTAAACTTAGCATTGCCCTCAATGATAACCATACACAACCTGTGGAATGGGAGTAGGGTGCTCACTCCTCTGGGCTGGGCAAGATGGGCTCACCCTCAACAATGATAGGTACCACCTCTTTGATCTTATCCTCCACTACATCTAAAGTGCTCCATGCCTCATTAGAGTGCATGGGGATGACATCTTCTATGGTCTCGACAAATTGAGGCCCGATGCTAATACTGTATTAGCCTGGGCATTGAGAGGGTAACGTGCCTCTAACTCATCAAGCTCTTGTTGTGTGGATGGATGCTCACCTATCTTGTGTCTTAGCATCTCGACCCTATACATGCGTGCCATAATTAGCTCATCCTGATAGTTCTACTCTGCTGTAGTGAGCACTAGACCATTATACTTCTCAAGCCCCTTAATATTGGTGATATTTTAGAGAGGGGCCTCAATGTGTGGCCAATAGTCAAGATCCTCCATAGGAACACCTGCATGACTACATAACTCGTAATAAGGACACCAAATACATACCTACACCCTCAGTGCACCCGATCTTTCCACATGGCTGACTTGAAAATAGCTCCAAAGTTGAGCTCTACCCTAGTCATAAGTGCAAAAGCCAAACACCCTATCCCTTGTGACAAGCATGAAGTCCTGCCCCAAAAAGAGTGTATCACAATGTTCACCCAAACACAAGCCTCCCTGTTCATATAGGCAAACAGGAAGGACTGATGGTAGCCCTATAAGCATCGTGAATCCACTTAGCTGTGGAATTCACCCCAGCGAGAGTTTGAAGGTATCACGGGGACATTCATACTGCCTAGGACCCCATTAATAGCCAATGGAGTGATGTTCACCTCCACCCCCCAAACTGTAACCACCTGGGTCTGTGGATTTTTCTTCATATTAGAGTAGAACTCCTGAACAACACTAAGGTTAGAGTGCAGCAGCTCCTTAAATAAAAATATCAGGTGATACTCTATGCAGAGCTGGTATATATATGGGTAATCCCTTTCCAAAGAGTCAGCATCTATAGGTACATTCAGGAAGTACTTAGTTTCATTGTGTGTCCAATACCAACATTGTCTATCCTTGTCCACAGCCTTGAGTCCAAAGCGGAGTCATTGAACCCAGTGTTCTGAGCTTTGGGCACGTTAGGGATGTCCCTCGCCTTTATCCTATTGCTTGAGGCACCTTCCCTACTAGCTTGTCCGGTTCTACATGCACGAGAAGCCATCTAAACATGCAAACATAAATAGACATAATCAACACATGTGCCTAAAATATGTCCCCTACTACACAACTTCAAGTACACTTGACCCCACACTTAGAGTCAAATCATGAGGTGAGAGGGTACTCAGACTTCCCAACTCAATACGATCTACTAAACAAAAATCCGATAGCATAACCCACACATTATTTCAATAATACATCCTATATGCTTCAATTTCAACTATTTCATCAGTCGCACATTCGCAATCTTGTTTAAGCAATTATTTCAAGCATTCAACCCAACAAGTACATTCTAGCACAATTTAACCTAGAGGGGCACAAAACAAGGCATCATGCTTCAATAAACAACCCCACACCTTGAATTTTGTAAAACCCGACAACAGTTCTTCACATTAGCAATAATTTAAGCACAAGAACACAAAATCCCCAATTTTCCCTAAATTTTTGGCCTAGGATTTTCACCCACCAATATCAAGCACAAAAATTCTTGTAATCAAGAAATTAGGCCTAAAATCTCAACACCCAACAAAAAATAACTAACAATAATCAACAAGAACAAGTTAAACCACTTGATTTCACCCGCAAGAAGCACAAAAAGATTCAAACTCTAACAAAGAACAAGAAAAATTAGTGGACACTTACTTGACTTCAAGTATGCAAGAGTGGATGATGAAATTATTGAAGAACCTAGGAGTGCATCAGATTAGTTTGAATAATTGGGTGTTTGGAAAAGGAAAAGAGAGAAAAAATTGACAAAAAAGGGTAGGACGTAGGGTTTAAAGGGGAAAATAAGAAGAAAACATGGGGGAAGGGGGTTAAATAGGGGATGGGGCGCGTGGGAAAAAGAAAAAAGTAGCACACATTTGCGCCACGCATGCGATGCAGCATGGATACTGACATGCCTTAATTTTTTTTCATTTTTCAACGTACTTGGGTGCCAAAATTAGTACTTGTCTGTGACAGGGAAGCATTATGTGTCTGGCATGGACAGACACTATTTTGTGGCTCAAAAAAATGATTTTTGCAGCTCTGAACCCCCAAATAATTCTCGAAAACATGAATATGCTACAAAAGAGTGAAATAAGTTAATTCGGCCAAAAATACAAAAAATTCCCATCGAATCATTAGAGATTGAAGATGCAAAATTTTCGCACCAATAATGCCACCTGTCCATGACACGCCATTGGCGTAGATATGCACTTGGTGCAATTTTTTAATTTTCTACAGTTTTTTTCTTGAAAATAAAAATGAACATAAAAAATAAAGCAAAAACTAAAATAACTACAGTACCTCACCACAGGTTGCCTCTCGTGCAGCTCCTAATTTACCATCGCGGCATGACTCAACATCAACTTATTCATCGTTGGACAAGTCTATAGCCTCTTCATCCTTGCTTGTGTCTTCACCATAGTAGTGCTTGACATACTGGCCATTCACTAAATAATTTTGGTTCGTGTCCTCATTTTTCAGCTCAATTGCTCCATGTGGTATCGCGGACACCATAACATATGGTCCACTCCACTTTGCTCTCAACTTACCTAGGAACAATTTTAAATGAGAGTTAAACAAAAGTACCTACTGTCCCGGCTCAAAATTTCGCTTGACGATGTTTCGATCATGCCATTTCTTGGTCTTTTCCTTATATAGCTTGACAATCCCATATGCTTAGAGCCAGAATTCATACAACTCCTTTAACTGTTCCAATCTCTTTCTCCCAGTGAGCTCTGGATCTAGATTGAGTTTTTTTATGGCCCAATATGCTTGGTACTCTACCTTCACCGGGAGGTGACATGCCTTCCCATAGATTAGCCTGTATGGAGATATGCCAATAGGTGTCTTATAAGCTATCCTGTATGCCCACAAGGCCTCATCTAGGTTGATAGACCAATCCTTCCTCTAGTATTGACAGTCTTTTGCAGGATTTATTTTACCTCTCTATTGGATACCTTTACCTAACAGCTCATCTGTGGGTGGTATGCTATAGCCGCCTTGTGTCGCAGTCCATATTTTGCCAGCAGATTCTTCACTATTTGATTGATAAAATATGCACCTCTATCACTGATGATGGCTATCGAAGTCGCAAACCTTGTGAAGATCTGCTTTTTCAAGAACTTGCTCACTACCTTGGAGCCATTGGTGGGTAAAGCTATGCTTCCAGCTATTTAGAGACATAATCAACTGCAACAAAGATATAGTGACTATTGAAAGAGGGTAGGAATGGATCCTTGAAGTCTATCCCGTATACATCAAAGATATCCACCTCCAAGATGTTATTGAAGGGCATATTATGCCTCTTAGAGATGGTTCCAATCTTTTGGCATGCATCACAATCCCTCAGAAAGTGTATAGCATCTTTAAAGAAAGTGGGCTAGAAAAATCCTGATTATAGCACCTTGTGAGTTTTATGCTAACCTTTATGATGGACCCATAAGGAGAAGCATGGTACCTATCTAAGATCTTCCGTATCTCAGCCTCAGGAACACATCTTCTGACCATTCGATCAGTACCTTGCTTGAAAAGACATGGCTCATGCCAAATGTGAGCCTTTGCATCATAAGCCAACTGCTTTCTTTGCTGATGGTTAGCATCCGAGGGAAACACCCCACTAACCAGGTAGTTCAATATATCAATATACTAAGATATCTCTTCTACTTCTAAGCAGTAGATGCTTATCTGGAAATTCTTTCTTAATCTGCATTTGCTCACCTACGTGAGCATCATTCTCCAAGCGAGACGGGTGATTAGCAATCTAGTTCTCACACCCCTTGTGATCCTTAATCTCAATGTCAAACTCTTGCAACAAAAGGATCCATCTGATCAGTCAAGGCTTCGCATCCTTCTTGTTATAAGTACCTCACAACAACATGGTTTGTGAATACTATGAACTTGGTGCCCACCAAGTAAGATCTGAACTTATTTAATGCATAAACTAATGCCAGCATCTCTTTCTCAATAACTATATAGTTTCTTTGAACTGTATATAGAGTCTTACTAGCATATTAAATGGAGTGGAACACCTTTTCTTTGTGCTGCCCTAATACAACACCCACAACTATGTCACTAGCATCACACATGAGCTCGAATAGGAGCTCCCAATCAAGTGCTGTCAGTATTGGAGCCTCGAGCATCTTCTTCTTCAATAACTCAAAGGCATACAAACAAGAAGCATTAAAGTTAAAGGGTAATTCTAGGAGAGCACACAACGACTTTATAATCTTAGAGAAGTCGTTGATGAATCTGTGGTAAAACCCCGTATGTCCAAGAAAACTCTGGACTCCCTTGACCAAGACTGGTGGAGGTAGCTTCTCTATGACCTCAATCTTAGCTCTGTCCACCTCTAAACCGCGTTTGGAAACTTTGTGCACCATAATTATCCCCTTCTTAACCAGAAGGTGACATTTTTCCCAATTAAGGACAAGGTTAGTCTCCTCACATCTTGCTAGCATCCTATCCAGATTGTATAAGTAGATATCAAATAACCCCATAAAGACTAACAAATCATCCATGAAAACCTCTACAAAGTTCTCCACCATGTTATGGAATATAGCCATCATGCACCTTTGAAAAGTGGTTGGTGTATTGCACAGGCCAAAGGGCAGGGTTTGAAAGCATAGGTTCCATATAGACAAGTGAGGATAGTCTTCTCCTGGTCCTCGGGTGCAATAGTGATTTGATTATAACCAGAGTATCCATCCAAGAAGCAGAAATATTCTTGCTCAGCAAGCCTATCTAGCATTTGATCAATGAATGGCACCGGGTAATGATCTTTTTGGGTGGAATCATTCAACTTTTTGTAGTCCATATGGATACGCCACCTTGGCACCATTCTGGTTGGGATAAGCTCATTTTTATCATTGGTGATGACTATTATCCCCCCTTTATTGGGGACACACTATATTGGGTTCACCCACTTGCTATCTAAGATGGGGAAGATGATACTGGCATCCAATCACTTGATCACTTCTTCTTTACCACCTCCATCATGATCGGGTTTAATCTCTTCTGTGGCTGGACGACTGGTTTGTGGCCTTTCTCTATAAATATCCTATGCATACACAGGGCTGAGCTAATGCTATGAATGTCGGACATTTTCCAACCCATTGCTCTCTTTATTCTCTTCAACATAGCTACAATAGCTTACACCTAGGCTATAGTCAATAAAGCAGACAAGATTATAGGTAAAGTATTATTTTCACCCAAAAAACATACTTGAGATGTGATAGCAATGGTTTCAGCTCAAGCTGAGGAGCTTCTTCAACTGAGGGTTTATGTGGAGGTCCCAACACCCTATTTATGGCTCAAGTGCTTCCTTTAACATGCTAACATTGTGATTATTCAACACACTCTCTATCTCTTTGGCATCTACATCATCTACTAGCCCTTTATTTAGTAACACTCTAGCTAGTGGGTTTGTTATCTCCACCTGGCTCACTGCAACCATTGTATCTAACACTGTGATAGCTGCCAAGTCCTTATATGCAGTAGACAGCTTAATAGATTTGTAAACATCTAGCACCTCAACCTTATTATGGGATCTCATGGTGAGTCTTCTTGCTTCCACATCAATCAATGCCCCTCCTGTAGCTAGGAATAGGTGTCCAAGAATAAATAGAACCTCTGGGTCAATTTCAAAATTTAAGATAATGAAGTCCACGAGGAAGATGATAGATCCCACTCAGACTAAGACATCCTCAATAACACCATGTGGTCTTTCCACAAAACGATCAGCCAATTATAATACAATGGTGGTGGGCTTTGTTTCTAAGCTCCAACTTCAAGAACATGAAACTTGGCATTAGGTTGATACTTGCACACATATCACATAAACTTCTTGCATTCAGACAACTTCCAATGGTTAATTGCACAGTGAAGCTCCCAGGATACTTCAACTTAGTTGACAGTTGGGTTTTATTTAGAATCCTAGAGCTACATGCCTCTCTGAGGACTATGATTTTATATTCAACCAACTTGTTCTTGTTGGCCACAATGTCCTTTACATATTTGTCATACTTTGGGATTCTCTACAAAATATCAATAAGAGGTAAGTTATTTTTTGCCTACTTCAAGAGCTCAATGAACTTATGGAAGTAGTCATCCTCCTTCTTTTTCAGTTTTTGGAGGAATAAAGGGGGAGGTTTAGGCAATGGAATTGCCTCAACAGTAGTTGGGCTTGTATTGCCAAACTCATTATTAGTCTAGTGCTTGGTTAAGCCCTATCTTTCTTCTTTGGGACAAACTCAGTCAATGGACTTCCACTCCTAGTGCTGACTGCATTCACCTACTTTGGGTTAGGGTCAATATTACCTAGAAATCCTCCTTGAGGTATAGAATTCACAGTGTTTGCTAATTGCCCCAACTATTCTCCAAGTTCTAGAGACCCTGCTTGTTCCGTTAAATTTCTTCCTCTTGTGTATTCTGGTTTGCCAGAATTTGCCTCAGCACTCACTATCAGTCATATTATTTAGGTTGGCCTGCTTTGTAGGCTATTACATCTTCTGATTGTAGTAAGAATTGCCATCCTATGGTCTCTACTGAGGTGGCCCTTGGTTTTGGTGATTTCCACTATAGAGAGGTTAGGGTAGTTCCTCCAATTTAGGTTGTATGAGTTCTTACAACATTGATATCCACCTCTGTTTGCATTGCCCACAAAGTTTACCACCTTCTGGATTAGCTCCATAGAACTCAACAGTGTGGTCCCCTTCTCTACAAATATCACACCATACATTTTGCGGTTGTTGTACCATATTTACTTGTGCTGGTTATTGCCCCAAAGCCACCGACGCTTGCTGCTATTGAACTAATGCCAATTTGATAAAGTAAGTGGTCATCATGTTCTGCTTGGTTGACATCTGAGCCTGTAGGGTAGTAATAACATCAATCTCCAACATACCGGCCTGCTTTTGGACTACTGGTAGGCTTGATCCTCTATTTCACTTAGGATTTCCTCATGTGATTTGATTGAGAAGTACATATAACTTATTATATGTCTTTTTTAATGTCTGTCTACCTGCAGCAGAATCAAGAAGAATCTTGGTGGTGGTTTTTGAACCTTTAATGAAGGTATGGACCAACATCTCGTTAGCCTGAGAATGATAGGGATAATTAATAAGAAGAGTTTTAAACCTATCCCAATCAATGAAGGTATGAACCAATACCTTATTATCCTGGCAATGTTCGAGACAATCAATGAGAAGAGTTTTAAACCTGTCCAAAGCCTGATAGAAATTTTCTCCAAGCTTTTACTTGAAGCTTAGAATCTCACTCCTGAGTTTGGCTATCTTGCCAAATGAAAAGACTCGAGTGAGGAACTTGGAAGAAAGATCATCCCAAGAAGTGATGAAGTTGGGTGACTCAATCTGTAGCCCCCTCCATGCTTCGTCCAACAGTGAGAAGATAAATAAGGTCATCCTCACGTAGTCTCTATTCATCCCTTTGGGGATGAAAGTATCAGCAAACTCCAAGAAGTTCTGAAGATAGACCTGTGGGTCTTTATGTGGCAATACGGTAAACTATACAGTAGAGTGTAGTAATTATACCATGTTCTATTTGTGTTCCCATTGACCACCGGGCTCCATCTTTAGAAAGCAACTAGTGACATTGATGGTTCGCGGGATTGGCACATCACTAACTATCCTAGGTGCTGATGGTCTAGGTGTTGGTGGTGCAGGTAGATTTGCTTCTATCATTTCCTCTCCAATGGGATCAATTTCTTCTTTGTTATCCTCTAGATCCTCCTATTTAATGAGTTCGATTAGCGGAGTTTTGAACAAGACACCTGCTCTCCTCTTATATTGACCAAAGCAATAATCCTGGTCTTCCAGTTTAGTAGTTGACTACCTGCAAAAACAACACGACTAAGATCAAGTGCAGCGAACACCACAAAAGAAAACAACTTAGAAAATTAACCAACTTAAACTTTAAATTCCTCGCAATGGCGCCAAAAACTTATTTTTCTATGGTGCACACAAGTGCACGTGGACTAAACAAGTAATATAGTGGCCTAGATTAAGGGACCGAGATATCAAACCCAAAGGATTTAAATAAAATTGATAAACAATCCAAGATATTATGTTTAGAGTGTTTTTAATCAAAATAGTGAAGAGATTTGTCAAAAAATTAAATAACTAATTAAAATACAAAACTAGACTGGTTTGTTGTTATCTATGAAATTAAGAGTAATTCTGTGATTGTAGCCTTATCGAAGTCGTTCTAGTCTAAAAGTTTGCATATATGTCTGGGTTCCTGACTACTGATTCACAGGGTTAAAATTACCTAAATAAGGTTTCACACCTCTGTCGACCTATCATTATTGACTACCTAACTACATTATTAAGCGGGGATAGACAGACTAATAAAAGTGCTTTAACGTTATCTTCCTGTAGTATAAACGAAGAGACGTGTAAGGATAGTTGTCAAAGGTCTCTCTTACAAGAATCAATCTAGTTTCCTAGTCGAACAAGCTTCCTATATTACGGTTTTCTATTCTTTCCAACATCTCTCAAATCCAAAATGGACAACAAGTTTACTACCTAGTTGATCAGGCTCTAAAGTATAGACTAAAGTAGCATAAGAGTAGTCTAAAAAAACTATATATATCAAAAATTAAGAACTAAAACATTCTCTATGGCTAAAACGCCAGAATATGAGAGAATTAGCCACTCATAGTAGGTTCATACATCACGAATAGGCTAAAAACCATTACAACCAAGAAAATGAAGATGAAAACTAACTAAAATAGCCATAGAAAGAGTGTTCAGACGTCTCTTCTATGTTCTTGCTAAAAAACAGATATGAAAATCTAAAACTAAAAACAAAATATAACTTAAAAATCTCATAATTCAATTTTTTCCCATGCATCCTCGATGTCTGTGACACAGACTAGCATGTTTTGAGCAGAACTTGGCTTTATTTGCTGACTAGACCAATTTGCACTATTTTTGCACAAGTCTGCGATCTGGACTGTGCATTGTTTCCTGCTTGCGCCTTTTTCTCCTCCTTTTCAACTAGCACAAATTTTTTCCTAGGTCTGAGACACACTTGAGTATTTTTGATGAGTTAACTAATTTTTATTCTTTAATTCTGACCTGTTTCTTCCTCCTGGTCTGGGTATAACTCCGAAATAGCATAATCTAATCAAATCCTACAAAAACACAACCAAATAATGCACTTAGCCCTAGATTAGCAAAATAAATGAAATCACACTAAAAACACCTGGACTTTATGGATTTACCCTCTAACTAGGCTCTATTTATGGATAATTTTTGTCTAGTTTGGCTTATAAATACGCCTAAGATCATTTATATCATTTCTTTCTCATACAAAGTGCATATACACGTGACAGAATCACTTCTTCTTTGAACAGTAAAGAGATAAACAAAAAAAAGGGCCAAGCCCTCCTTAGCATCACCTAGGGAAAGACCATTGATTGGAATAGAAAATTTATGAAGAATTAGCTTTGAATAAATTTCCTCTTCCTTTCAAACTATCAAAAGTACAAAAGACTAATTTATTATTTGTACTGAAAGTAAAAAAGAAAAAGATAAACCACTTTGATGTCTTATTAGGCTTAATGGAGCTACATGGTCTGTGAGGATTTATATATATAGTGGATGCCCCAGCGTGGTTGGGATTAACGTATAGTAGTTGTTATTATTTTTGTTGGTGTCATATTAGGACTTTTTACCTTTTAAATCCCAATGGAAAGGACTTTTTCCCCTCCGCCAAACAGAAAACAATATAAACCAAAAATAAAAAATAAAACAACCATGACTGAAGCACAAGTTGATAATTTGGAGGTCCTCAACAAAATATGCACTAGTCAAACAAGAACAAGATAAAAAAAGCTCTAGACTAAAATAGCAGAACCTCCATGGTTTCAATTTAATTCAATTAAAAAAATTTAAATTCAATCAAAAAATAAAAGAAATTTAAAATTTTAGCGAGGCGGGTTTATGCGCGATCGGTTGAAAATGAAAAAAGTCATAGGGTGGGGTAAGATAGTTTAAAAGATTTATAGATTGAGCTCAATCCGCCCCATTGCCATCCTTACCCTTGGCCCTACCACGAGTCCTGCCTCAACCATAGGTGAAACGACCCCCAAAACACCCAAAAATATGTCTTAAAAATGTCAATGATTGTAATTTTCATATATCTCAAAATTCATGCATGATGTTGGAAAAATGACTTCATATTCTTGATTATGGGGTAAAATTGAGTGGGAATGGATATAACTCAAATTTCAGAAGACCCGTAGTGAAAAACAAATTTTGCAACTTTGCATTTTCCTGTGAGAGTCCATGACTCCTCCGTAATGAGGACCCATCGCAGAGTGGTGTTTATACTTCCTTGATTTTCCAGTTTCAGCCTAAAACCTTGGGGTCTTGTCCCATGCCCTTTTATGCATAAAAAACCTATACTTAGCCATTTTTCAACCGATATCACTATAAAACTCTCTCAAAATCTTCTCCAATACTTAACCAAATATTTCGTCCAAATTCAAGTGTCCCAAGCTTAATTTGGATCTCAAAAACTTTGTTCAAGCTTCAAGTTCTCATTCAAATCTTCATCAAAGGAATCCCCAAATTTGAGGTATGTGAGATTTCCACAGTTGGGTCATTTCCCCATGGTGTCCAATTTTCCTTTTTATGAAAATTATATGTTTTCAAGTTGTATTATCTATGGGTATTACTTATTATGAGTAGTCATTATAAACTATGATGGGATTTTGTGAAATGGTGATTGGAAACATATATCTACCTATTTCAAGCTTATACTATGAGATGGTTTGTCTATTGCGACTATGCATATTTTGAGTTATAAATCTATGATTTATTATGAGTTCTGATGAGGGATTTCAATGTATCTTACATAAGGGTGTTACCAAGTGTTTATGGGTCGATTTACAATGATTTGTCTCACATGATTTCACTCTTAAATTGCATGATTTCTAACGAGCATTACACACCCTCCAAGTATTTGAAAATGTCTTATTAAGGATTATTGAGTTATGGATGTTCTATTACATGGCTTATGAGCTAAGTGACTTTATGATGATAAAAATAATGTATATATGTATTGAATTCATGAAAAGTATCTATAATGTGTAAGCTGAGCACCTTATTAAAGGGGTGTCATGCCTCAATCACCTTGTTGAGAGGGTGTCATGTCTCAATCACCTTGACGAATGGGTACCAAGCTTCTATTGCCTTATTGAGGGGGTGTCAAGCCTCAATCACTTTGTCGAGGGGGTGCCAAGCCTTGATTGCCTTGTTGAGGGGGTACCAAGCCTTAATCATCTTGTCGGGGGATGGTATGCCCGTACTACCAATTGAGGGGTATATACCTCAATCATTATTCAAGGGGGTGGTATGCCTTGGAGTTCGAGTAATAGATTGTTTGGTCTATGATGATGGTTCTTCCTATGTATGTAATATGTTCTATATAAGCATATTTTACTTCAAGCATTGATCATGCATGTCATGTTGTTATTACTCTTATCCCTTGCCTATTATTTTGCATTTTGATTATGTTTGCCTATCTTTTATTGGATTTCATCCTACATACTTAGTATATTCAAATGTATTAACACATACTCTATGCCTACTAATTATTATCATATGGGGATCTGAGCTTTGTTTGATTATCTTTCTCCTCCACGTGGCTAATATTATCTCTTAAAGCAAGCTTTGATGAGTCCTCAACTCTGAGGAAAACATCTATTGATTTTATGCTATGTAAAGACTCTGTTCTTTTGTTGGATGCTTATAACTATGATGATAAGCCCAAAAAGAGTTGTGGGCCCTGCTCAATTCCATGATTAGAGGTGTTATTGGACAAGCGATGTAATTATGCTTTGAGTTATGACTCTTCTATGCGATACATGTATTAAACTCTTTCCCTTAGTGTCAAATCCCCTTATCCATGTCTATGTTGTTGATATCTTGCTTCCACGACCAAGGATATGGGTATGATATACTAAGAGACTTGTTTTGGATCCCTCTAGGTTCGCCATTCCCCGTATAATGCCTAGGCCCTAGTTTGGATCGTGAAAAATATGGTATCAGAGCACTATGTTATAAATAGTCCTCGGAATCTAACATACACCGTTGATTAGAGTCTTATTTCATGTTTGTGAAGCGCGCCACGACTATGAGTAAGGGACTATTAGGTACTTTAGGAAATGTTTCAGTTGTTCATGGTCTATATCGTGCCTTAGTTGTAAAGTAAGGTTCTTTCCCTAACGAATGTTCTTTGCTCTTCTAGTTGATGATCATGTCGCTAAAAAGAGGAAGACCAAGGTGGGCCATACACCTATGGGATAACCAGCTTATACTGCCCCTCAAGCTCTTCAAGATGGAAGGGCTACTAAGATTGAGTTCTAGAATGTTATCACCATGTTAGACCAGGTTATGGCCAACCAAATCAACCAAGGGGTCCAAGCCTCTCATGCTCTCACTCCGGCCTCAAAAGTGAGGGACTTCCTAGAATGAATCCATAGAAGTTCCATGGGTCTAAGGTGGATGAGGATCCCCAAGAGTTCATTAATAAGATGTACAAGGTGTTGACTATCATAGGGGTGACTTCGAAGGAAAAGGCGGAGTTGGTTGCTTACCAACTCAAAGGTGTGGCTCAAATTTGGTTTGTGCGATGGAAGATGGGGAGGAAAAATAGTTCTATTCTTTAGGAGGAGTTCAAAGTTGCATTCCTGAACTACTTCTTTTCTATTGAGCTAAGGTAGGCTAAAATGATGGAGTTTATAAATCTTATGCAAGGTTCTATGAGTGTGAGGGAGTATTCCCTTAAGTTCAACCAACTTTCCAAGTGTTCCCCACAATTGGTTGCCCATCTGAGGTCAAGGATGAACAAGTTAGTTTAGGGGGTATCTGACTTAGTTAATAGGGAGTGCATACTGCGATGCTTATGAGTGACATGGATTTATCTCAACAAATGACTTATTCCAAGCAACTGGAGGGGGAAAATCTTAGAAAGAGGAGAAAAAAGGGGTTCAAGAGGGCTCGATTTGATGGTAGCTCCCAATATCAAGAGTTCGAAGATTCTCCAAACAGGAGGTTGGCTATTGATCAAGCATCTAACACAAAATAGCAAGGTGGCAATGATAGGAGAACTAATCCTAATTATCAAAGGTGTGGGAGGAATTGTGGTGGCCTATGCTTGAGGAAGACCAATGCTTGTTATGGTTGTAGTGAAGTAGGCCACAAGCTAGTTGATTGTCCATATGCTCGAAAAAGGTGTAAAGGTGGTCAACTTCAAATACAAGATAGTCTTTTTGATTAATAGGCTCAAGGTGGCCAAGGGGGTGCTCTACAATATAATCGCTTCTATGCTATTCAAGGGAGGCATGGACGGGATGAGGTGCCCGATATGGTTATCGGTATATTGAAGTTTCCTTGAATTAGATGTGTATGTATTGATAGGTTCGGATGCTACTATCTCTTTCATTATTCCTTTTGTTGCTAATGGGCTTTATGTGTATCCCTAATAGTTATGTGAACCCTTTTGGTGTCTACCCCATTGATGAGTATATTATTTCTAGAAGAGTCTAGAAATTGTCCCGTGGTCATATTGCATTAGGTCTTGCCTTGTAATTTTGTAGAATTTAGAGATGGTGAATTTTGATGTCATCCTTGAGATTATTTGTTACATACATATTATGTTTCCCTTGATTGTAGGACCCGTAGAGTTAGATTCCAATTCCCTATTGAACTCGTCCTTCAGTAGGGGATTTTAGAGTGGTAGTGAAGGGGTAGGTTCCTTTTTTTGTCTTAAGGTCTAATTGATCTCTAAAGGGTTGCATTTATCATCTTGTAAGAGTAGGAACATTGAGCCTAAGGTCCTTCCAATTGAGTTGCTTCCGGTAGTCAATGAGTTCCTGATGTCCTTTTTGATATTTTAAATTTGGGGTAGTATCTTTTAGTTTGGCTAGTACACCGGCTTTGTCTATAGGTCTCATGAAAAGGGTCTTTAAAACCTACCTTGATATGTTGTGGTGGTCTTTAGTGATGATATGTTTACTCATTTCCAAAAGTACGGAAGAGCTTGTGGATTATTTAAGGGTGATGTTGTGAATTTTGAGAAATCTGAGGTTACTTACTAATTAAGGAAAGTGGGAATCTTTGGGTAGCAAAAAGGTGGTTGGAGAAGTACACCGGTTGGCTAGGTTGGGAATGAGGTTAGGTGAAGTTGAGAATGGAGGTTTTTCTTCCAAGGGGGAGATGGTCACTTTGGGTACCAAACTGGGCTATGTGTATATAACGTTAATGATCGAGCCCAAGGTGTGTGGGTCCTTATAAGGAGTTGAGGAGAATTGGTAAAGTGGCCTATTAATTAGAGTTGCCCATTGATATGAATATAGTTTACCTGGTCTTTCATGTATCTACATTATGAAGATGTGTTGGTGGGCTGAGTGCTATAGAACTCTTTGAGATTGTGGGTGTTGTGGAGGATGAGTTGACTTAAGAGGAGATGGCAATGGAGATATTGGATGGATAGGTGGGAAGGTTGATTAATAAGGAGGTAGTGCTTGTCAAGGTCCCTTGAGAAGAATCATCAAATCGCAAGTACACACGGGGAGCGGGATAAAGAAATGATATTCGTACCTCTTTTATTTTATTCAAGCTCGAGATAGGAAACTAAGTCCTTTCTATGATTTCAATTGTAAGTTTCAGCCCTTATGTCATTTGCATGCATTCATGTTTATGTTGACAAGATTATGGTGGTTTTGACATTCAAGTTGAAATTTTAAAAGTGATGTTTAAGTGCATTTGTTGCATTTATGTTGGGCTGAAATCTTCGTGATTACTTCTCTTATGTATATTTCTTTGACATTCTAGGATGAATGTTCCCTAGGGGGAGATATTGAAACAACCCCAAAAATGCTCGAAAATATGCCTCAGAAATGCTCATAACCATAATTTTTATATATCTCATAATCTGTCCGTGATATCAAAAAATGCAACTTCATATTGTTTATCAAGAAGCAAAATTGAGTTAGAAATAGATATAACCCAAATTTTAGAAGACGCATAGCGAAAAATGAATTTCGCCAACATTGCATTTTCTAGTGAGTGTCCACGGCCCCTCCACGATGCAGACCCATCGTAGAGTGGTATTTGGACTTTCTTGTTTTTCTAGTTTCAGCATAAAACCTTGGGGTCTTGTCCCCATGCCCTTTCATGCGTAAAAACATCTATACTTAGCCATTTTTCAACCCTATATCACCCTAAAACTTCTCAAAACCCACTCCAACACTTAACCAAATATTTCATCCAAATTCATGTATCCCAAGATTAATTCTGGATCTCAAGAACTTCATTCAAGCTTCAAGTTCTCATTCAAATCTTCATCAAGCAAATTCCCTAATTTGAGGTATGTGGGTTTCACCATTGGGTCCTTTTCCCCATGGTATCCAATCTTCCCTTTAATGAAATTTGCATGTTTTCAAGTTGTATTATCTATGGGTATTACTTATTATGAGTTGTAATTATAAACTATGTTGGGGTTTTGTGAAATGATGATTGGAAACATATATCTACTTATTTCAAGCTTATACTATGAGATGGTTTGTCTATTACAACTATGCATGTTTTGAGTTATAAATCTATGATCTTATATTAGATTTTATGAGGGGTTTCAAATGTATCTTACATGAGTGTGTTACCAAGTGTTAGTGGGTTGATTTATATTGATTTTTCTCACATGATTCTACTCATAAATTGCATGATTTTGAACAAGCATTACACACCCGCCAAGTGCTTGATAAAATGTCTTGTTAAGGATTCTTGAGTTATTGATGTTCTATTGCATGGCTTATGAGCCAAGTCACTTTATGATGCTGAAAGGAATGTTTATATGTATTGAATTCATTAAAAGTATCTGTAATATTGCAAGTTGAACACCTTGTTGAGGGGTTGTCATGTCTCAATCACCTTGTTAAGAGGGTGTCATGCCTCAATCACCTTGACGAGGAGATGCCAAGCCTCGACTTCCTTATTGAGGGGGTGCCAAGCGTCAATCACCTTGTCGAGGGGGTGCCAATCCTTGGTTGCCTTGTTGAAGGGGTACCAAGCCTCAATTTTCTTATCGGGGGATGGTATGCTCGTACTACCAATTGAGGGGTATATACCTCAATCACCTTTCAAAGGGGTGGTATGCCTTGGAGTTCGAGTAATAGTTTGTTTGGTCTATGATGATGGTCTATTCCTACATATGTAATATGTTCGATATAAACATCTTTGACTTAAATCATTGATCATGTATGTCATGTTATTATTACTTTTATCCCTTGCTTATTATTATGCATTTTGACTATGTTGCTTGTCTCTTGTTGCATTGCATCCTACATACTTAGTGAATCCAAATGTTCTAACACATACTCTATGCCTACCTGATGTTACCGTGTAGGGACCTGAGCTCCATTTTATCATCCTTCTCCTCCACATGGCTAGTATTATCTCTTGAAGTAAGCTTTTGTCAGTCCTTAACTTCGAGGACAACATTAATTGATTTAATGCTATGTAAAGATTCTTTTCTTTTGTTGGATGTGTATAACAATGAGGTTAAGCCTTAAAAGTGTCGTGGCCCCCACTTAATTCCATGTTTAGAGGTGTTGTTGGACAAGTGATGTAATTATGGTTTGAACTTTGAATCTTTTGTGCTATACAAGTATTAAACTCTTTCCCTTAGTCCTGAATCCCCTTATTTATGTCTATGTTGTTGCTATCTTTCTTCTGCGACCAAGGATGTGTGTGTAAAATGTTAGAAGCTTGTTTGGGGTCTCTCCGAGTTCCTCATTCGTCATATCATGTCTAGGCCCTAGTTTGGGTCGTGACAGACTTGGTATCAGAACACTAGGCTGTTAATGATCCTCTTAATCCAACACACCGCGTCAATTAGAGTCTTATTCATGTTTGTGAAGTATGCCATAACAATGAGTAAAGGGCTATGAGGCATTTTAGGAAATGTTTTACTTCTTTATGGTCTATGTCGTGCCTTAATTGTAAAGTAAGGTTTTTCCCCAAATGAATGTTCTTTGCTCTTTTCGTTGTTGATCACGCCGCTAAAAAGAGGAAGACTAAGGAGGGGCCATGAACCTATGGGACAACCAGCTTATCCCACCCCTCAAGCTCCTCAATATGGAGGGACTACCGAGATTGAGTTCCAGAATGCTATCTCCCTGTTGGCCCATGCCATGGCCAACCAAATCAACCAAGGGGCTCAAACCCCTCATGCTCTCACTCTGGCCTCAAGGGTAAGGGACTTCACTAGAATGAATCCATCGGAGATCCATAGGTCTAAGGTTGATGTGGATTCCCAAGAGTTCATTGATGAGGTTTACAAGGTGTTTACTATCATGGAGGTGACTTCAGAGCAAAAGGCAGAGTTAGTTGCTTACCAACTCAAAGGTGTGGCTCAAATTTGGTTTGTTCAATGGAAGATGGAGAGGGAAAATCATGATGCTATTCCTTGGGAGGAGTTCAAAGCCGCATTCCTTAAGTGGTTCTTTCCTATTGAGCTAAGGGAGGATAAAATGATGTAGTTTATTAATCTTAAGCAAGGTTCTATGAGTGTGAGGGATTATTCCATCAAGTTCAACCAGCTCTCCAAGTATGGCCCACAATTAGTTGTCGATCCGAGGTCAAGGATGAACAAGTTTGTGTCGAAGGTGTGTGACTTGGTTAATAAGGAGTGTAGTACCATGATACTTATGAGTGACATGAATTTATCTCGGCTAGTGACTTATTTCAAGCAACTTGAGGGTAAGAAGCTTAGAAAGAGGAGAAGTGAGGGGTTTAAAAGGGCTTGATTTGATGGTAGCTCCCAAGATCAAGAGTCTGACATGCTCCAAACAAAAGGTTGGCTTTTGATGGGGTTTCTAACTCAAAATGGCAAGATGGCAATGCTGGGAGAACTAATCCTAAGTGTCAAAGGTGTGGGAGGAACCATAGTGTCACATGCTTGTGGAAGATCAATATTTGTTATGGTTGTAGTGAAGTGGGTCACAAGCTAGTTGATTGTCCATATGCTCAAAAAAGGTGTTAAGGTGGTCGACTTCAAATAAAATATGATCAATGTTGATCAAAAGGCTCAAGGTGGCCAAAGGGTTGCTCGATAATATAATCTGTTCTATGCTCTTTAAGAAAGGCAAGGAAGGGATGAGGTGCCTGTGGTTACCGATGTTGACAACCGATTTTGGGCCAACACTTCAAAATATTTTTACTTTTGATGTTGATATTATAAAATAGCTTAAAATACTTTTTGCGCAATTTTAGATAAATTTTTTATAATTGCTCTTATTTTTAGAATATTATAATTTTAATTAGTTTAGATTTAAATTTTAATGTTGTGTAATAATTTTTTTTCTTGTTCAGATATAATTATATGTGTATGTTCAATTAAGCCACAATTTGGACCCATTATCTTTCTAGCCCATTAGATTTTGACATGAAATATGTATATAATTAGGTGGAAATAAACTATATTTAGATTAGAATTTAATAATTTTTTTAGTTTTTTTAAGGATTTTACTATCATTATCTTCTCTGGTGAAATCTCGCTGGAGCTCCGATCAACAACCACCAGATCTATTTCCGGGTAGCCTTCTTCCCCACACAACCCATCACCATTTCCAAATCCAAATCCTATCAAAATACTCCATTTTCTCCATCCAAGAAACAACCAGGAACCTCCACCAAAACACCCCAAATCCACCAGCAGCCAATCCATTTTCCCACCATTTTCGACCCCTGTTTCAATCCCCAAAAAACTGCGAAATTGACCAAAATTTTCATCGAAAAACCACCAAAAACCCACCACAAAACCTCTATTTCCATCCACCCATGGCAACTCCAAACACCACCCAAAATTAACATCCATTAAGCATACCCAAACAATACCCTATAAAAATCATTTCTATTGTCCATCTTTTCCAATGAAAACTGCACCAAATCCACCAGTAATCACTCCAAAACAGTCACAAAATGACAGCAATCAGCAAACCACCTAAGAAACGACTTATTTCTACTACTAGAAATCCCACCCCCATTTTGTTTTTGTGTTATGTTTTATGGGTATTTCGTTGCCGACGGAGCAACAAAGCAACCTAGATGCCTTTCTTCTTCATCCACTCCAATGCACCCAACAACAACAAGAATAAATCAGATACTTTGTTGTAAATAAACGATCAAATTTGGTGTTATTCGGTGTTATATGTATCACTTCTGTTCACTACTTTGGTTGGTTTGTTTTCACTGAAATTTCATTGTTACAGTTATGTTCAAGTTGATTGTATTTTTCATTGGATGTGGGCATTGCTAATTTGTCATTGTTGCTAGGAATTTTGTCATATTATTATTTTGAGCAATTCTCATATGGACACTTTTATTTCAAGTCTGTTTTTTCATTTTCTTTCTTTTCTTAAAATTTACTATACTATTTGTGGTTATTTTATTTATTCCTTTATTATTATCTCTCAAATGATGTTGGATCTATTTTTTCATGTTCATTGACTGATATTTCTATTTTTATTCATAATTTTGTTACTCTTAATTTGTTACATTAATATATGCACTCTATTAGTATTACTTTTAGGTTTTTTTCAGTAAGTTATATTGTTGCAATTTGATTACTATATTTTTTATTTTTAAAAAGTGTGTATTATCTTGTTATACCATTTGTTAGTTTCTTGTATCTTGGCCAATGAAAAATCGATCCGTCGGATTTTGAGGCCTCTCCATTTTTTTAAAAAAAAGACAGAAAAAGTTAGCGTATATTCATGTTTGTTATATGTTAAAATTCAAATTTTCTAGTTTAAGTTCATTATTAGCTAAACCTGGCTAATGACGAATCTATCTGTCGAATTTTGAGGCCTCCTCATTTAAAAATGAAGGAAAAAGTTAGTTTAATTTCACATTTATTACATGTCAAAATTCAAGAAAATCTTAGTTGAAGTTTCATGCACATATCGTTTGTTAAAATTGGCTAATAACGAATCTATCCATTGAATTTCGATACCTCCACATTAAAAAAACAGAACAATTTTAGTTTATTCTTCATTTATTCATTATCGTGTATATTATTGACGTTCGACAAATACTAGGACGTTCCTCATATCATTGTTTATTTCATTGTTTATGTATATCTTGTGATTGCTATACTTTTGTTATATTGTGTATCTCCTCCTTAATTTGAAAAAATGAGTTCAGCGGGGACCCTCAGTTGTGGATTCTGAAGGGTGCTAATACCTTCCCATCGGAATAACTTGAACCCTTACCTTGAATTTTTGGTCCCCAGACAATTTGTAAATAATTAATTGGTTATCCTAATTATCCTTAAAATTAGGTGCCGACTCCCAAAGTAAGTTATTTTTTATAAATAATCTTTTAAATTCTTTATCCAATTTATTTTATTTTATTTTTTATGAATTGCCACGATGTTGCGCCTTCAGGATGTCAACAACTGGTATGTTGAAGTTTCCTTGACTTTGATGTGTATGCACTAATAGGTCTGGGTGCCACTATCTCTTTCATTATTCCTTTTATTGCTAGTGGGCTTCATGTGTGTCTCGAATTATTATGTGAACCCTTTTGGTGTCTACCTCATTGATGAGTGTATTGTTGGTAGAAGAGTTTATAGAAATTGTCCCATGGTCATATTGCATTAGGTCTTCCCTTGTGATTTTGTAGAATTTAGATATGGTAGATTTTGATGTCATTCTTGGGATGGTTGGTTACATGCATATAATGTCTCCATTGATTGTACGACCTGTAGAGTTAGATTTCAATTCCTTATTGAACCCATCCTTGAGTGGGGGATTGTAGATTCGTGGTGAAGGGTAGGTTCATTTTTTTTTTGTCTTAAGGTCCAATTGGTCTCTAAGGGGGTGCATTTATCATCTTGTAAGAGTAGGAATGTTGAGCCTAAGGTCCTTCCTATTGTATTGATTCTGGTGGTCAATGAGTCCTTGATGTCCCTTCTGACATTTTGAATTTGGGGTAGTGTGTTTTGGTTTAGCTAGTGCACCGACTTTGTCTATAGGTCTCATGAATAGATTTTAAAGCCTACCTTGATATGTTGTGGTGGTCTTTAGTGATGATATGTTGACTCATTTCTAGAAGTGAGGAAGAGCTTGTGGATCATTTGAGGGTGATGTTGTGAATTTTGAGGAATGTGAGATTGCTTACTAATTATGGAAAGTGGGAATCTTTGGGTGTAAAAAGGTGGTTGGATAAGTACACTGGTTGACCAGATTGGGAATGAGGTTGGGGTGAAGTTGAAAATTGAGATTTTTCTCCCAAGGGGGAGATAGTGGCTTTGGGTACCAAAGTGGGCTATGTGTGTATAAGGTTGACGATCGAGCCCAAGGTGTGGGGGTCTTTATAGGGAGTTGAGGAGAATTGTTACTGTGGCCTATGAATTGGAGTTGCCCATTGATATGAATATCGTTCACCCAGTCTTTCATGTATCTACATTAAGAAGATGTATTGGTGGGCTGAGTGCTATAGAACTCTTTGAGATTGTGGGTGTTGTGGAGGATGAGTTGACTTAAGAGGAGGTGGCGATACAAATACTAGATGGATAGGTGGGAAGGCTGATTAATAAGAAGGTAGTGCTCGTCAAGGTCCCTTAGGAAGAATTGTCAAGTCGAAAGTGTCACATAGGGAGCCAGAGCGGGCATAAATAAATGATATCTGTACCTCTTTCATTCTATTCAAGCTTGAGATAGCAAACTAAGTCCTTTCTATGATTTCAAGTCTTAAGTTTCAGCCCTTATGTCATTTGCATTCATTCATGTTTATGTCGACAAGATTATGGTGGTTTTGACATTCATGTTAAAATTTTAAAAGTGATGTTTAAGTGCAATTGTTGCATTCACGTTGAGCTTAAATCTTCATGGCTAATTTTTTTATGTATGTTTCTTTGACATTTGGGAATGAATGTTCCCAAGGGAGAGATATTGGAATGATCCCAAAAATGCCCGAAAATGTTTTGAAAATACCCATGTCATAATTTTCATATATCTCAAAATTCATGTGTGATATCAAAAGTTCGGCTTCATATTCTTGATCAGGGGCAAAATTGAGTGGAGAATGAATATAACCCTAATTTTAGAAGATCCGTAGCGAAAAATAAATTTTGCCAACTTTGCAATTTCCAATGAGGGTCCGCAACCCACAGTGATGTGGATCCGTCACAGAGTGGTGTTTGCACTTCCTTGATTTTCTAAATTTTGGTCTAAAATCTTAGGGTTTTGGTCCCATGCCCTTTTATGCATAAAAATACCTATACTTAGTCATTTTTCAACCCTATACCACTCTAAAACTCTTAAAATCCTTTTTAACACTTAACCAAATATTTCATCCAAATTCAAGTGTCCCAAGCTTAATTTCAGATCTCAAGAACTTCATTCAAGCTTCAAATTCTCACTTAAATCTTCATCAAGCAAATTTTCAAATTGGAGTTATGTAGATTTAAACCATTGGGTCCTTTCCCCCATGGTGTCCAATCTTTCTTTTTATGAAATTAGTATGATTTTCAAGTTATATTATCTATGGGTATTTCTTATTATGGTTTATGATTATAAACTATGTTGGGGTTTTGTAAAATGGTGATTGGAAACATATATCTACCTATTTCAAACTTATACTATGAGATAGTTTGTCTATTGCGACTATG
The DNA here is from genome assembly GCA_025642045.1 of Solanum sejunctum. Classification (NCBI taxonomy): domain Eukaryota; kingdom Viridiplantae; phylum Streptophyta; class Magnoliopsida; order Solanales; family Solanaceae; genus Solanum; species Solanum sejunctum. The sequence goes on from JAOTQJ010045531.1 coordinate 41,912, forward strand.
CATGTTTTGAGTTATAAATCTATGATCTATTATAAAATTTGATGAGGAGTTTTACTGTACCTTACATGAGGGTATTACCAAGTGTTAGTGGGTGGATTTACATTGATTTTTCTCACATGATTTCACTCTTGAATTGCATAATTTTGAACAAGCATTACACACCCACCAAGTGTTTAATAATATATCCTGTTAAAGATTTTTGAGTTATTGATGTTCTATTGCATGACTTATGAACCAAGTGAATTTATGATGATGAAAGGAAATGTATGTATGTGTTTAATTCATGAAAAGTATCTATGATGTTGTAAGTTGAACACCTTCTTGAGGGTTTCATGCCTCAATCACCTTGTTAAGAGGGTGTCATGCCTCAATCACCTTGACGAGGGGTTTCAAGCCTTGGTTGCCTTTTTGAGGGGGTGTCAAGCCTCAATAACCTTGTCGAGGCGATGCCAAGCCTCAGTTACCTTATTGATGGGTACCAAGCCTCAATCATCTTGTCGGGGGATGGTATGCCCACACTACCAATTGAGGGGTATATACCTCAATCACTTTTCAATGGGGTGGTATGCCTTGGAATTCGAGTAATAGTTTTCTTGGTCTATAATGATGGTCTCTTTCGACACATGTAATATGTTCTACATAAGCATGTTTTAATTCAAGCATTGTTCATGTATGTGATGTTGTTATTACTCTTATACCTTACCTATTATTATGCATTTTGACTATGTTGATTATTTCTTGTTGCATTTCATCCTACATACTTAGTACATCCAAACGTACTAACGCATATTCTATGCCTACATGATATTATCATGTAGGGACAGGAGCTCCATTTGATCATACTCTTCCTTCATGTGGCTAGTATTATCTCTTGAACCAAGCTTTGGTGAGTTCTCAACTCTGAGGGTAACATCTATTGATTTCATGCTATTTAAACTCTTTTCTTTCGTTAGATGCTTATGACTATGAGGGTGAGATTTAAAAGTGTTGTGGCCTTTGCTCAATTCCATGTTTAGAGGTGTTGTTGGACAAGTGATATAATTATGCTTTGAGCTTTGACTCTTCTATGCTATATAAGTACTAAACTCTTTCCCTTAGTCCTGAATCCCCTTATTTATGTCTATGTTGTTGATATCTTGCTTCTACGACCAAGGATGTGTGTATGATATGCTAAGAGGCTTGTTTGGGATCTCTCAGGGTTACCCATTCATCGTGTCATGTCTAGGCCCTAGTTTGGGTCGTAACAATGGGTGGGGGCTACATCAAGTGGCTCTGGCTCTCTCACTGATTGTTGGGCTCTAGTCATCATCATCTATGCAGAAGGAATAGATTAGATATATTTCAAAACAGTTGATATGAAGAAGTGCACAAGAAGAAGAAAGACTGATAGTTTTTCCTATCAAGTGCCCCATATAATCTCAAAGATAGGTATGGACGTCTACCTACTGATACGCGATACACTACAGGATGTTGGTCTCTTAACTAATGATCCCAACAAATCCAGAACTCTGATACCAAACTTGTTACAATCTTAAATCGGATTGCGAGTAAAGAAAATAAAACCAAAGTAAAAGTAACTACAACACTTACCTTAGATTTCAAAAACTGGAGACATGAGTACAAGACCATCTAATTAATACGAATGAGTAAATAAAAAGTTATCTCAAAAGTAAAATACACAGTCTCGAATAAACAACAACAAAAGTCTCAAAGAAATATTAGCGACTCAAAATATGAGTGTCACTACTAAATCTGGTAATGATAAGAACTCCATGCAATACAATCAACTACTCCATGGGATTCCCCATGCTCAATCTGTAGGGAAGAAACAAAGAAGGGGTGAGTACACTAAAATATACCTAGTAGGTTCTGCAGACTGGGTAGGACAAATAAATAAGTATGTAATAACTAAGAGTCCCTATCACCTGTATTGAAGGGGTTAGTACACAATATATATACATACATACACACATACATGCACAAATAGAACTATAAGAATAGTTAAAGATAGCAAGTATAATCAATGAGGCAATGCAAATGAGATGCATGTATGCAGTGGCTTCACATGCCATATATAAGGTGGAATCATGACTGTTGTACTATCATTGTACACATATATCAAGCTAAAGCTAACAGATAGAGCCTGGGGATGTCACAGACCATATAATAAAATCTCTCAAGGCATCGTCACAAGCCATATTTAAGGTGGAATCATGACAGTCGTAGGGCCGATGCATACATGCAATATGGGATCAATGCATACCAATGCCACACATCAATGTATGTAACAACAATATGATAAGTTAATAGATAAACAGTAACCATATGATCAAAAAAGGCAATGCCAAATATCTCAACTTGTACCACAATGCCACCAACATATCTCAAATCACCATACTCTCATCAATAGGTAATTGTACCAAAGATGCCAGATTTTGCAAGTCTAAAAATATACACATACTTCCCTAAAAGTATCTCAACTATCATCAATTATTACCAAGTTCCTTAAATAATATCACAAGTCTCATATTATCATAATATCCAAAAGTGTCTCGAATATCAAGAAAATATCTCAATTTACCAACAAAATTCATAATTTACCCTAATTCCAATGCAATCAGTATCATATTAAAATACTACTATATCAATCCAATTACTCATGTAGCAACCCAAATCTTATAATTATCAAACAATATGTCCAATGACTCAAATTCAGTCCTAAAAAGGTTAGTCGAATCTACTTCAATATCAAAAATTCACTCGAACTAAGCTTTCGATAGATTCAAGTCTCAAAAGATGATCTCAAATCAATCAACCACTATCAATAATAAATAATACGCATCAAGAAGTGAATTTTGATACCCATATTAACATGAATTAGGCTTCAGGGCAAAATGGTCAAAATTAGGGCTAAATTTTGATCCCCAAATCTATAAATAAACTCAAATTTATAATTCTATAAGAGAAAAGAAATTCGTGAATAAAAATTTCACTAAAATTGAGCTCAAATTGAGGGAGAAATCAACAATTAAAGTCTCCAATTCGAAGTCATGCAAAATCCAAATTTAAATATCCAAAGTCATAAAATTCAAGATAAAATCAAGAGAAAAGTAATGGAAATTAATTAATTTAATGAAAGAAACGCTTACCCAAGAGTTTTCAACAAAAATCTTCGTCAAAGATCGCTCAAAAAAGCTTGAAAATGTTAAAAATAGAAGAAAAATGATGTTTCACGATTTTTAAAACTGATCTGATAATTTTTATTTCGTGAACATGGAGCATGACACAGCACACCTCCAATGTAGAAATGGGGCCTGCGAACGCAGAGACCCTTTCTGTGAACACTGAGAAGAAGCCAGGCCTGCACTAGATTGTTGTAAACCAACTATGGAAATTATTCGAAATGGACCTTAGAGGTCCATTTTAAAATTTAATTACACAAATCAGACATATATCCATATATATCAGAATCGACGATCCAAACTTAATGAAATTATCGCAATTCGATTTCGAGGACTCCTTGATACAATTATCGATAAAACTTGATAAAAATAGTTAAAAACTGAAAACACCAAAACTGCCTCGGAAACATAAAAAAAATTCAATGAGACCATTTCTAGCATTAGTTTCACCATCCGGAGCTACTGCAACTGTCAAAATTTTAATTCGAGCTTTTGAATTCTAAATTTTGACCAAAGTCAAACTTTGACTCCAGAAATGTCTAAAAATACAACTTTGGTCCAAAATATCCATTTTAACTCTAAATTCAATTTCATAATTTCTCATAGACCAAATTTGATGTTCCGAAGCTAATGAAATTGACAGATTTTCTATCCAATATCCAAAACTCAGAATGATACAAAAACTCACTTTTTCAATAACTTAAATTCTCAAAAATATCAAAAAAATTAACAGATTTCCTATCCAATATCCAAAACTCAGAATGATATAAAACTCACTTTTTCAACAACTTAAATTCCCAAAAATGTCAAAACTCATATTTTTCACTTTTAAAATACAAGGTCTTAATTTCAACACAATTAGTTCAAATTAGGTCCAAAGCAACTTATAAAAGGATAAAATAGTAATTTTCATGAATAAACTCAAAAATGATCAGCAAGATCATTGCATATATTGATACATAATTATATTTAATTTTTATCTATTAATCTATAATTTTTTTCTGTCTTTCTTCCTTAGTCCCACTTTGATCCTCTTTGGAAAGTCTGTGAGCAGGTCAACCTCTATCTTAATCCTTGCACAACTTGGTCTTGTTTGATTCTTCGACACCAAATCTACATTTAGTGGTTTTCCAATAGTAGACACTAATGAGAAAACAACCACCATGTCAAAAAGAAAAAAAATAGGGGTAAAGATGGGAAAAAAATCCATGCAATTGCCATAGATATTTTCTCCTCCAGATAAAATATTGGATACTACTTCAAAGTTCTCATTGGGTGTGACCAATTCCTATGAATCAAATAAAAAGTAAGTATCAATAGAAGATTGACATAATCTTCTGAACAATGCCTTAATTAAGATATGTCTATTGCTCAACAGACAAATTTTGCATTCCCTGTTTAATTCACAATGTTAGGAATTAATTTTCATGATTCTTGTATATTTGGCCAATTATATAAAAAAAATTTAATGACTACAAACTCCAGTATTTCTTTTACTATCATCTGCTCCGCTTCTTCCTCCTCCCATATCATTTTGGGTTCTCCATGAAGATAAGCAATAGGTTTCATAGAGATGGCTTTTGCAGTGCTTGACGTGGGACATAACACCTCTGCATACTTCAATTTCAACTTCGATGCCTTCAATAAAAACTTTTGATCTACCCTGATCGGGGATTGACCTGGTGAATTGATGGCAAGATGCTAGGGTTTATCGACGGCTAGGGTGTTAGCGTTTTGCACAAACTAAAATCAATTTGTTAAAAGTTCTCTAAATTTTGCAAACATATTCATTTGGAGAAAGATATTTCTATTTTTGAAAAAAAAAAAAAACAAGTTTAGATAGCAAATCAAAACAATATATCCTAAGGAGGGTCATTTTTGTGTTTCAGTTATCATCATACATATATCCTCAATTTGATGCTTAAATCACTGGGATATATAAAAAGAATATAATGTAGATAGACCAATAAACCACATCTCAATCTTAAGTTACTAGAACTATGCCATCAAATAGGTAGAGTTTGCAACATTAAAAGTTCGTTTTAGGAAATAGTGAACAATTCCCAAGCAATTGGCCTTTCAACCAAATTGAAGTTTGTCTAATATTTAAGCGACACTAAACCTTGCAATTTTTAGAGAGATGATGATGACGTAACAATTCTAGCAAAAGAATAAAGAATGATAAAGGGTTAATAGCATTGTTAGTCCGTCAATCATATATGTAAATCAAATTTTAGTCTTTGTAATATTTGATTAAGCATATTTAACTCTTATTATTTAAAATGTGCATTTTTAATCTTTTTTCCATTACAATGTACACAATTTTATAGAACCCTTTGGGTATTTAAGTATTCACATGTTATGTACATTAAACTTGTATTTGTACTTGAGGATAATATAGTTTTAAAATAATTTAAATATAACATATCTCCTACAAATAAAGGATCAAAAACACATATTTTAATTAATTAAAAATTAAATTTATTGAATCTTATATCAAAAAGATCAAATTTAATTAGTATAATTTACCAGTAAAACCAAAAATACTATTAGACCAATGGTAACTCTTTTAAACTAATAGGGATAGAAATGAGAATTACCACATAAGATGGCATTGCGAAACCCACCAAAAGAGTAGTGTCCGGTACCTACTCTATCATCATTATGAATAGCAAAACAGAAAAGGATTAACTAACCATAAGCCTTTTTGGGGGGTACTAAGAGCGAGACATATCATATGAAGTCATTATATAAAATTAAATTAATATGAAGTTAAAATTTTATTAAGACATGTTATTTTATTTTTCTTTAAATTCTAATTTTTTTATAAACATGAAAATCCCACAAGTTATTGAAAACTATAAAAAAAAATTCAATTCTTACGCATTCTCATCCAGGTGAATAAATCATAGTTTATAGAAAAAGATCTTGGAATATTTTAAGGCATCACATTTGATAAATCACATATTTCCATATTCTTTTTATAAATATATATTTTGTGATTACAAACTTTGAAATACACATATTTTTATAAAGATTCACTAATCGGATACGGCAATAACTAGTTATTCTTTAATACTCCCTCTGTCGCATTTTATATGACACACTTTTCTTTTTGGTCCATCCCAAAAAGAATGTCACTTACTCTAATTGAAAATAATTTACCTTTAAAATTCTCCTTTGTTGACACCCAATTTTTACCCTCCATGGTGTCAAAATAATCACCGAGCTTTATTTTATTTTTAACGATTTTTCACCCATTTGTTTATAAAAAATAAAAAAAATTAAAGACGGGCGTGTGTACTACACGCGCCCCTAATTCCCTTATACCCCAAGTCCCCTTCATCTTCCTCCATTTCCCTTCCCTTCAACAGAAAACCCTACACCCCAAAAAAAAACGTCGCCGTCGCCATTCTCTCCTCGTCGCCGCCGCGACTCTTTCTCCCTCACCGTTCCCGCCTCTCCTAAACCTTCAACCACATGCCCATCCTTTTCCAGAGTACAAATCGCAAACCCGACAAGAATCGACAAAAGCCCAACGTTCTTATCCTTTCCACGCGTGCGCCGATAATTCCCAACGGTCATAGCACGTTTCCATCTCCTTTCCCCATATTTTCCGGATCAACAAATCTAAGTGGAAACCACATCGAGATCCACTATCGAATTTGAATTCCCTATATAATCCCCCTTCTTCTTCGTTTTTAAGGGGGGGGGGGGGGTCAGCCGTCGAGAAAGGGAGAAAAAATCGGAAAAACCCCTTTGAAATTCTACAACCATCATTATTCTCACAAAGAATTCGAGATAAGCTTCGTTGCGGTGTCGAAACTTCGTCAAGCTCGTCGTCGTCCCAGTTCGCTGCCCCGATGAAGGTAATATTTAATCCTGTTTCTTCATTTAATGTCTCGTAACTCTGTTTGAATGTGAAGTCCGAAGATGTGTTGAAAACGTTTTGTTTGCGTCTAACAATTCTGACCGGAAAATGCCCAATTGTGACAGCATGATGCTGTGAGGTTGTTTTCGTTTGGCTGTTTAGACGTTTTTTAGGTTTGTTTGTGATAAGCCGACATAGTGATAATGATAATTGTTGTTCAAAATGGTTTCTATTCTGTTTGCGATAAGACAATGCTGTGGTGACACTGTTAGTTGCTGTTAAAATGATTTCCAGAAGTCTGTGGATTATGATGTTCAGTTGGGTTTCCTAATTTTGTTCAACTAGGTGATACTTGAAAATGGTTAGTTTTTTACTATGTTCTGGGTATAACATGTTAAGCGTTTGACTTGGGCTGCAGTGATTTTAAAAGTATGATGATATGTCGAAAACAGTTTGGTTCTGTCGAATGTCTTGTTCACTGTTGCTGTCGCTTGAAAATAACCTGAATCACGACTTTGATATTTAAGGATGGATTTAGTTAGCATGAAGATGCTTGGATTCGGTTCTAAGTTGGGCTTTAAATTTTGAGCCTGAACTTAAGCATGCCCCGCAACCTGCTTATTTGCTATAAATCGTTAAGCCTGTTTCTGTTGTTCCCCTGCATACTCTGTGATCTTATATTATTTTTTTTTCTGCCTTCGGTTTGATCAAGTGACTATTTCTCTTGAGCTCAACAATTATGTTGGCTGGTTACACTTGTTTTAATGTGGTTGTGTATTTTTAAGACACAACCAAACTTATTTTCTATCCCAAAGCTGATGTTGTTGCCTTACCTGTTGTCGTCTTGTTTACATAATCAGGTTATTTGTTTGTCTGTTAATATTTAATTTCCGTCACTTTGTAAGTTGGCTTCAAAATCTTCTTGATGAAACTAGATCCTGTTCTACTCTTGAGGACTGCCTGTTAGTTCATTATGCATGTTCTTATTTCATCTCTGAGGTTTCTTTCTCGACGACATAGATTCGAATATTCTCCTATGTTGACTGTTTATCAAAGTGTGGTATTGTTGAATTTTAGCTGTTGTTTACGCTTTGTGTTTGTATCATGATCTAGCAGCTAAATGTTCAAATCGTCCTCAAACGGATACATATCGTGTCTCGATCTCATTTTTGCATACACTTTAATACTCAAATGTTGCTCGACAATTCACTTTGTTAATATCTCTAACTCTCCAAAATACTGTCAGTTTGATGTTCTTTGTTTCTGTGTTAGCTTGGATTTTCTCATAAAGTAGTTGAAATGATCATCATGTTGATTTAGGTCGTCTGCA
>JAOTQJ010045542.1:0-14844 GCA_025642045.1 Solanum sejunctum
TAACTGTCTTAATTTTGTTAGTCAACTAAAGGAAAATGAAAAAAATTCAATTTTCCCCTTCTTGCACTTTCTATTGGGTCACTGCACACTGTATTGGGGTTTATGAAATTGTGACTGTTTTATCATATTTTGAGCTATGAAACAAAGATCTATTGTAAGATTTAATGAAGGGTTTTGATATATATTGCTTGAGAGTGTTCCCAGTTATCTGTTGATGGTTTTACACTAAATTATTTAGCATTATTTCACTCTTTAATTGCATGGTTTTACACTAGCATTACACACAATCCAAGTGTTTAATAAAATATCCGATTATGATTTCTTGAGGAACAGAAGGTCCAATGCATGTCTTATGAGTTGAATAATATTACGACGATAAAAGAAATGTATGTATGTGATGATGAAATGAATGTATATAATATACTATCTTTATAGTGTTGGAGATAACTAAGCCTCACTCGGGATGTTGTAGGCCCAGGTAACCTTGTTGAGGGTTTTGTACCTCGACGTCCTCACTCGGGAAGTGACAGGCCCATGCAACCTTATTAAGGAGTTTGTACCTTGATAACTTTGTTGGGGGGTTTGTATCTCATCAACCTTATGAAATGGTTTGTACCTAATACACCTCTCCAAGGAGGTGGTAGGCCTTAGATTGCAGTGATAATGGTCGCTCTTTACACTTGTATTATGCTCTACTTATAAGCGTTATTTTACTTCAATATCATTTATACATGCCAGATTGCTACAAGTTTATTCATTGCCTATGTTTTGCATTTTGCTTATGGTAATTATCACTTGTCGCATTGCATCCTATATACTTAGTAAATTAAAATGTACTAACACATACTCTATGCCTACATGATGTCACGAAGTTAGAACTGGAGCCCTACTTGAGCATCCCCCTCCACGTGGCAAGTATGATTTTTCCCAAGCATGTTAGTGATCCTCCATTCTGGGGATGATGTATATGATCTTATCCTATGTCCTAAGACTATCTTTCTTTTACTTATGTATTGTCTATGAGGGTGAGCCCGATTGCTTGTCTTGGCACCTGCTCTTATCTATGAAGTAGAGGTATTGTTGGACATGTTATGTAATATTCTATGAGATTGACTCTCTCTTGACTCTTGATGTTTATATTATGGAAGTTATCCCTTAGCCCCCGTTTATCGCTAGTTATCATTTCTTGTTGTATTTTAATGCTTCCACAACCAAGGATGTGCAATGATATGTTAACAGGCTTGCTTGATGTCCCTTCGGGTACCCCATGTGACATGTCACATATAGGCTATATGTTTTGGTCGTGAAAAAATTATCAAAGCATTAGGTTGTTAGATTCTCAAAGTCCAACACACTGCATCAATTAGAACCTTATTTATGGTCGTGTTGTGCACCACAACTATGTGTGAGAGGCTATGAGACATTTTAGGAAATGTTTCCCGTTTTCTTTTTCTATGTCATGCTATAGAGGTAAAGTAAGGTTTTTTCACCATAACAATTGTTCTTTACTATGTAAGATCAAGCCTAATAAAAGAGAAGAACAGACTATACACCCGAGGATCAACTGACTCATGGAGATCTTTGGGATGCTTTAACCTTGCTAGCACAAGTTATGGCAAATCAAGCCAATCGAGGGGCCCAAGCCCCTCATGGTACTATATTGGCATCTCGGGTGAGAGGCTTCATGAGGATGAATCCCTTGGAACTCTAAGGGTTCAAGAAAAATGAGAACTCTCAAGAGTTCATCGATAAGGTCTAAAAGGTATTAGCTATCATCGATATGAGTTCGGAAGATAAGGCATAGTTGGTGGCCTACAAAATCAAAGGGGTTGTACAAATATGGTATAATCAATAGAAGGAAGAGAAGGGAGTCAGAAAAAAAGGGAGGATTTCAAGGTGGCTTTCCTTAATCGTTTCTTCTCTCTTTTGAACTTAGGGAAGCTAAATTGGAGGAACTTATGAATTTGAGACAATAATCTATGAGTGTTATGGAGTATACCCTCAATTTCAACTAACTCTCATAGTATGCTTCACACATGTTTATCGACTCAAGGTGTAGAATGAACAAATTCGTGATGGGTGTGTTTGACTTAGTGAGTGAAGAATGCCGACACGCTATGGTGATTAGTGACACGGACCTGTCCCATTTGATGACTTATGCCAAGCAAATAGAGGAGGAGAAGTTGAGGAAAATAAGGAGTCATAATGCCAAGAAGGCCCATTTTGATGGTAAGTTCCAAAAGGGTGGTTGGTTTTATCAAGGCCCAGGGTCCTCTCATAAGCCTAATGAGGGTTTGCCAATGATTTTTCGAGGGCCCAAGGTGTTAGGGGTGTGGTTCCTAATAGTGGGTCTCCAAAATATTGTAGAGGTCATAGTGGCTCATGCTTGAGGGATACGTAATAGTTGTTATGGTTATGGGGATGTTGGAAATAAAATGATGGATTAGCCTCAAAATCGCAACAAGGGTAAGCAGGTCCGTCCACAAGGTGCTAATATGGTTCCTTTGGGGAGAGGTGACCGACAAGGTGCCCCAAGGCACAATTAGTTTTATGCTTTGCATGGGAAGAAATGGTTGAAGAGGTAGCCGATGTGGCCACTAGTATGTTGAAAATCTTTGATTTTAATGTATATGCATTGATTGATCCGAGTGCGACTCTTTCTTTTGTTACCTTCTTTGTTGCCAAAAAGTTCCATGTTAAGGCCCAAATTGTTGCATGAGTCATATCAGGTGTCAACTCCTATTGGTCCATCTGTTGTTGCTAGAAAGGTCTATAGAAACTGTCTCATTTATTTCTTGCATAATATATTACCTAGTGATCATGTTTAATTGGGTATGGTTCATTTTGATGTCATTCTTCGGATGGATTAGTTGTACAAATACTACTATGCCTCTATTGATTGTAGAACCCATAAGGTGAAATTCCTATCCCCAAATGAACCCATCTTTGAGTAGGAGAGTAATGATGTAGTGGTCAAGGGTGGGTTCATCTCTTGCATTAAATCCATAAGTTGATCTCTAAGGGGTGTCTTTATCATTTTGTGAGGGATAGGCATGTGGAGTCAAAAGTCTTCCCCAAAGATTCAATTTCAATTGTAAATGAGTTTGTTGATGTCTTTCCAAATGGCCTTCTCCATGTTTCTCCTGAAAGGAAAATAGACTTTAGTATAGACCTCCTCTACAATACTCAATCTATTTCTATTCCCCCTTACTGTATGGCCCTGTAGAGTTAAAGGAGTTGAAAGAAAAATTGAGAGACTTTAGGCAGAAAGGTTTTATTAGGCCTAGCTAATGCTTTTGGGGTGCCCCAGCATTGTTTGTGAAGAATAAAGATGGGTCTCTCGGAATGTGTATTGACTACTGGCAACTCAATAGGGTCACTATCAAGAAATAGTATCCTCTTCCTGGAATTGATGATTTGTTTGACCAATTGCAAGGGGCTAGCCACTTCTCTAAGGTTGATCTTCGGTCTGGTATCATCAAGTGAAGGTGAGGGAGTGTAACATTCCCAATACGGCCTATCATACTAGGTATGAGCATATTAATTTGTTGTTATGTCTTTTGGGTTGACCAATGCACCGACCATCTTCATGGATCTAATGAGTAGGGTCTTTAAACCCTACTTGATTCATTTGTTATGGTCTTCATCGATGACGTTTTGATCTATTCATATAGTGAGGAGGAACATATGGGTTATTTGAGGGTTGTGCTATAAAGATTGAGGGAAGAGAAACTGTATGCTAAATATGAAAAGTATGAATTTTTGTTGAGGGAGGTTGACTTTCTAGGACATGTGATATCGGGGAATGGTATTAAGGAGGATACTAAGAAGATAAATGTGATTAGAAATTGGCATAGACCATTGACATCATCAGATATTAGGTGCTTCTTAGGCATAGTGGGTTACTATCGGAGGTTTCTGAATAGGTTTACCTCTATTTCTTCTTCTATGACAAAATTGACTCAAAAAAGGCTAAGTTTGTGTGAAAGGAGCTTCAAAACATTAAAAGATAAGCTCGTATCTGCTTTTATATGGTCACTACAGGATAAGCTAGAAGGGTTTGTTGTGTATTATGATGCTTGTAGAGTTGGTTTGGGTTGTGTTCTAATGCAAAATGGCAAGTGATAGCCTATGCTTCTAGACAACTCAAAGTGCAAGAAAAGAACTATCCTACTCATGATCTTTAATTGGCCGCCATGGTGTTTGCCTTGAAAACTTTATGACATTATTTGTATGGGGTGCATATTGATATGTTCACCGATCATAAGAGCCTCCGATATGACTTCAGTCAAAAAGAACTCAACTTGAGGCAAAGAAGGTGGTTACAACTTCTTAAGGACTATGATATGAGTGTGCATTACATCCCCATAAGGCTAATGTGGTGGCATATACCATGAGTAGGGTGTATATGGGTATCCTAGCTCATGCTGATGGTGGTGATAAAGAGGTGGCTAGGGAAGTGCATCGGTTAGCTAGGTTAGGTTTAGGTTGGAAGAGGTTGGTAATGTTTTTGTTGTTGTTGATGATGGTTCTAGGTCATCCTTGGTTGATGATATGACAGCAAAGCAAGATCTTGATCCCTCCTTTGTAGCATTAAAAGCCTTAGTGAAAGAGGGCAAGGTGGAGGTTTTCTACCGAGGGGATGATGGAGCCATTGTACCAAGGTAGGTTGTGTTTGCCTTGTATTGGTGGTTTGAGGGAGAAAACCCTTGATGAATCCCATAATTCTTCTTATTCTATCCACCCCAGTTCCACCAAAGTATATAGAGATTTAAGGGATATATATTGATTGGGTGGCATAAAGAGTGCCAAATATTTTTTTTCGGTTACCATAGTTGTCAACAAGTTAAAGCTGAACACCAAAGGCTGGGTGGCCTAACCCAAGACATAGAGATTCTTGCATGGAAGTGAGAGGTCATTAATATAGATTTTGTGGTTGGATTTCCTAAGGCTAGAAAGACTTTGATTCCACTTGGGTTGTATTTGATATGATGACAAAATCGGCTCGCTTTTTACCTGTTAAGACCTCATATGGGGCTAAATATTATGATAGGTTGTACATTCATGACATGGTGAGGTTGTATGGGGTTCCTTTGTCCGTCATATCAAATCGTGGTTGAGGAACAAGGATGTGGCCTCCGTTAACGTCCTTCGGAGGAATCAACAAGTTGAAAGTGGTACTTAGGGGATCAAAGCGGACATGCAAAAGTGATATCCTTACCTATTACACTCCTCCACTCAAGCCTAAGGTATTGATTTAAGTCCTCTATATGATCTAAAGTCTTAAGTTCACCCCTTATGTCAATGCTCTCAAGGGGACGAATGTTCTCAAGGGGGAGATATTGAAATAACCCCAAAAAAAGTGTCCAAAAATGTCTCTCAAAAGTGCCCGAAATCGTAATTTTCGTACATCTCAAAATTAGTGCATGATATCAAAAATTTGACTTCATATTCTTTTTAACGGTGTCAAATTAGGTGGTAAATGGGTCTAATCCTAATTTAAGAGTAACCATAGCAAAATGTGAAAATCGCAAAAATACGATTTCCAGTGTGCATTTGTGCCACTAGCATGACGCGCCAAGGGCATGCCATAGTGTATTTTTTTGGTCCAATTTTCAAGTTCAGTCCAATACTTTTTTCTCTTAGTCCTAAGTGTTCCCAAATGTTAAATGTCTATACTTAGCAATATTCCACCCTCATATCATTCAAAAACATTCCCCAATTGTTTAATAAAATGTCCGGTTGTGGTTTCTTGAGTTATTGAAGGTCCAAGGCATGACATATTATATGAATGACATTATGATGATGAAATGAGTTTATAAATATGGTTATTCTTGTATGAAGTGTTGCACTAGAGCATATGATAAATTCTATATAAAGTGTTGCATTAGACCATACTGATCCAAGGGGACAAGAGCCAAGGTAACCATGTTGGGGGTTTATACTCATCAACCATGTGAGGGATTTATACTTCTTTGCCAAATTGGTAAGGTGTGATTACCATCAACAATGTAAGGGATTTATACTAGACAACCACTAAGGGGTTTATACCTTGGACAACTAGCTTGGTCTCTTCTATACATATGATATCCTATATGAGCATAAGTTACTTAAGCATATTTTACTTAAGTATTGATCATACAAGTTATATTGTATATTATGTCTATTGTTTAAGATTATGTATTTTGATTTTATGATGCCTACTTATTATTACATTGCATCCTACATACTCAGTACATTCAAATATACTAATGCATACTATATGCTTACATGATGTCACCATGTAAGAACTGGTGCCCAAGTTGATCCTCCTCCTCCACGTGACAATTTAGTGCTATTCAAGCTATTTGGTGAGTCCTCCACTTCGGATGACCTAGTCTATATTTTGTCTATTATGTAATATCTTTATTGTTTATATTGACTATGAGGGTGAGCCTGATTACTTTGTCTTGCCCCCAACTCTTATCTATATAATAGACTTGTTATTGGATATGTTATGTTTCTATGCTATGGTTTTAACTATTCTCTCTTGATTATGATGTTGAGCAAGCTTTTCCCTTAGCCCCAACTTCCCATATATTTATCTTTTATGCCTGATTTATTGCTTCCACAACAATGGATGTGTAATGATGATTTATGAGGCTTGTGAGGGGTCCCTTCTGGTTCCCCTTGATCCATTTCCCGCCAACGACCTAGGCTTGGGTCGTGACATATCTTTTCCAAGGTGCCCAAAAGTTGGAAGAAATCATGGAGGCAAATGTTTGACGGATTCGAATGCTTGCTATGGGTGTGGAAGAGTAGGCCACAAGCTTGTTGATTGCCGTTATGCTCAAATAAAAAGAAAGGATAGTCATATCTAAGGACAAGGTGCTCGCGTTGATCAAAGGGAACAAGGAGGCGAACAAGGAGGTGACCTATGGCATAACCGGTTCTATTCCCTCCAAGTGAAGCAAGGAGTGGACAAGATGCCGAATGTTGTTACTAGTATATTAAAGGTTTATGATTATGATATGTATGGTTTATTAGATTAGAGTGTTACTCTCTCTTTTATTACCCCTTTTGTTGCTAATAAGCTTCATGGGTGCCAAGTCGTTGTGTAAATTATTTGAGGTGTCTACCCCCATTGGTGAGTTGATTATTATGAGGAGGGTCTATAGGGTTGTCCCATGTCGATACTGCATAAAATATTGCCTTGTGATATATATTGAACTTGACATGGTGGATTTTGATGTCATTCTTGGAATAGATTGGTTACATGCATATCACACTTCCATTGATTGTAAAACTCGTAAGGTTAAGTTCCAATTTCCTAATGAGCCGATGTTTGAGTAATAAGGTCATAATTTGTCAATCAAGTGTAGATTCATTTCGTGTCTTAAGGCCTAAAAATTTATTACCAATGGTTGCGTTTATCATCTCATAAGGTTTTGGGATATTGGGCCTAAAGTTCCTCCTATTGAGTCAATCTCAGTTGTCAATGAGTTTGTTTATGTCTTTCCTAATAAACTTCTCGGTGTTCCTCCTGAATGGGAGATAGATTTTGATACACATCTCCTCCCCGATACTCTACCCATTTTCATTCCTCCTTACTGCATGGACTCGATGGAGTTAGAGGACCAATTGAAGAATTTGTTGGAGAAGGGATTTATAAGGCCTACAAAATCACCTTGGGATGCACCGTGTTGTTTGTAAAGAAGAAATATGGCTCACTTAGAATGTACATCGACTACTAGCAACTTAATAAGGTCATAATAAAGAACAAATATCCTTTGCCAAGGACAGATGACCTATTTGATCAACTACAAGGGGCTAGCCATTTTTCTAAGATAAATCTTTGATCGGGTGTCACCAAATGAGGGTAAGTGGGTGTGACATTCTTAAGATGGCTTTTCGGACTAGACATAGGCATTTTGACTTTGTGGTGATATCATTTGGCTTCACTAATGCAATGACAATTTTTAAGGATCTCATGAATAGGGTTTGTAAATCCTGCCATAACATGTTTATGGTGGTCTTCATAGATGATATATTGATTTACTCTTGGATTGAAGAAGAACATGTGAAGGATTTGAGGGTAGTGTTGCGAATATTTAGGGTTGATAAGTTACCTGTTAAATTTGATAAGTGTGAATTTTTGTTGAAAAAAGTTGCATTTATATGGTATGTGGTGTCGGGTGATGGGCTTAAAGTGGATACTAAGAAAATGGAAGTGATAAGGATTTGTCCTAGGCCCTTGTCTCCTGAAACGTCCAAAAAAAAAGTTCCTGAAAATGTGCGTCGGAAATGCCCATAATCATAATTTTCATATATCTCAAAATTCATACATGATATAATAAATTGGACTTAATATTCATGATCAGAGGGCCAAATTTAGTAGGGGATGGGTCTAACCCAGATTTTAGAGCAACCGTATCAAAATTTAGTTTTCCCAAAATTTTGAAAATACTAATGTTTGCACACCCCTGGCGCGATGTGGCAAGGTCACGGACCTATATATATATATATATTTTGGCCAGTTTTTCTTAATTCAGTCCAAGGCTTTGGGTCCTTGGGCCTAAGACTTTCTATGTATAAAAACACCTATACTTAGTCATTTTTCAACCCCATATTATTCAATATATTCCCCAAAACTCTCTCAAACACTTAGTCAAATATTTCCCACATTTCAAGTGTCCCAAACTCATTCTAGGTCTTAAGGAATTCATTTAAGCTTCAAGTTTACATTCGAATCTCTGTCAAGGAAATGTCTAAAGTTGAGGTATGTGGGTTTCAACCATTCAGTCTGTTCATCCATCGTGCCAAACATTCCATTTTATGTAAATTACATGTTTTCATGATTGATTTACGTATATGTTCTTAGAATGAAGTTGATTATAAACTATGTTGAGGTTTCATGAAATGTGAACTGTTTAAACATATTTTGAGCTATGAATCTATGATCTATTATGAGATTTTATGAAGGGTTTCAATATATATGGTATGAGGGTGTTACCAAGTATTGGTGGGTTGATTTACATTAAGTTTTCTTACATGGGTTCACTCTTGAATTACATGATTTTGAACTAGCATTATACACCTGCCAAGTTTTTGATAAAATATTTGATTTAGGGTTCTTGAGTTATTGATGACCTATTATGTGGCTTGTGAGTCAAATGACTTCACGATGATGAATGTAATATAGTAACGTGTTGATTTCCTGAAATGTATCTATAGCGTTGCAAGTTGACCACACCATGTTGAGGGAGTAAAAAACCTCAATTACCTTGTCGGGGGAGCTAGTCCCGTATTACCTTATATAGGGTTATATATCTTGACCACCTTGTCGGGGGGTGCTAGGCCCGTACTATCACGTTGAGGGGTATATACCTTGACCACCTTGTTAGGGGTGCTAGGACTATACTACCATTTTGAGTGGAATATACCTTGGCCACCTTGTCTAGGTACTAAGCCCGAACTACCAATTAAGGGGTAAGGTCGTGCTAGGCCTTGGATTCCAAGTATTAGACGCTTAGTCTATGATGATGATCTCTTCCTACACATTTTTTATGTTCTATCTAAGCATATTTTACTTCAAGCATTGATCATGCATGTCGTGTTGCTAATATACTATCTCTTGCTTATGTATATGCATTTTGATTATGTTGCCTTTTTATTGTTTCATTGCATCCTGCATACTTAGTATATTCAAACGTACTAACACATACTCTATGCCTACATGATGTTACCATGTAGGAACTGGCACCCCTCACAATCCTCCTCCTCATGGATAGTTGACTACTTTGAAGATATGCTATTAGTGAGTCCTCAAGTTCGCGCAAACTAGCTTTGCACTCTTACTTTCCTTATATTGCACTTGATTCCAAAAAGGGTGAGCCCCAAAAGTTATCTTGGCCCCTGCCTAATCTATGCAATAGGTGTTGTTGGACAAGGTATGCAATTATGATTTATGCTTTCACTCTTTGATGATTTATACTATGAAAGACTTCCCTTAGCTTTTTTAACCTTATTTTTATTCTCCTAGTGTTGGTTAATCGCTTTCGTGACCATGGATGTGTAAATGATATTCTAAGAACCTTTTTTGGAGTTCCTTTGGGTTCCCATTCGTCCTATCACGTCTAGGCCCTTGGATTGGGTTGTGACAAGCTTGGTATCATAGTTTTAGGTTTTTAGTGGTCCTCAGCATCAAACACACTACGTCGATTAGAGTCTTATTTATGGTTGTGAAGTGCACCACAACTATGAGTAAGAGGCTACGAGGTGTTTTAGGAAATGCTTCCCTTCTTCTTGATCTATGTCATGCTATAGAAGTTAAGTTAAAGTTTTCCCCATAATGAATGTTCTTTGTTATGATCAATCATGCCTATCCCAATAGGAAAAAAATCTCGTACACCAGAAGAACAATAGGCTCATGAAGTGTTTTATGATGCAATTTCTATGTTAGCACAAGCTATGACTAATCAAATCAACCAAGGGCCCAAGCCCCTCATGCTCCTACTTCGTCATCTAGGGTAAGAGACTTCATGTGAATGAACCCATCGGAGTTCTATGGGTCTAAAGTGAATGAGGATCCTCAAGAATTTATTTTTGAAGTGTATAAATTTTTATATATTATGGGTGTTTGAGTGGAAGAGAAGGCAGAGGCGATGGTTTCCCCACTCAAAGTGTGTCCCAAATATGGTCTACTGAATTGAAGGAGGAGAAAGGGGAACAACAATGTGATCCTTTGGGAGGAGTTGAAGGAAGCTTTTCTCAAC
The DNA here is from genome assembly GCA_025642045.1 of Solanum sejunctum. Taxonomy (NCBI): domain Eukaryota; kingdom Viridiplantae; phylum Streptophyta; class Magnoliopsida; order Solanales; family Solanaceae; genus Solanum; species Solanum sejunctum. The sequence goes on from JAOTQJ010045542.1 coordinate 10,755, forward strand.
TGGCTCTTCCCTCTTGAGCTAAGGGAGGCCAAAATGATGTAGTTCATGAATTTGAAGCAAGGGTCCATGAGTTTGAGTGAGTAAACCCTCAAGTACAAACAACTCTCTAAATGTGCTCCATAATTGGTAGCTGCACGAAGGTCTAGGATGAACAAGTTTATGATGGGCATATCCGATTTGGTGAATGAGGAGTGTCGTGCCACTATGTTGATTGGTGACATGGACTTGTACCGCCTCATGAATTATGGCGAACAATTGGAAGGGGAAAATTTGAGGAAAAGAAGAGGTAATAAGGCCAAGAGCGACCGGTCTGAAGATAGGTTCCAAGGTCCCAAGGGTAGCCAGTTTCATCAAGGTAAAGGGTCTTACTATGCTCCTAAAAGGAGGTTTGCAAATGATAACCTAAGGGTCTAAGGTGGTGGTGGTGTGGTGCCTAATACAATATGCCAAAGATGTGGTAGAGGCCATGATGGCCCATGTTTGAGGAACACTAATGCTTGCTATAGTTCTAGGGAAGTGGGTTATACAAAGATTAACTGCCCTCATACCCAAAACAAGGGTAGAGACTGTCATACACAGGGTTGACATGCAAATACAATTCCTTTGGGAAAGGGAGTTCAACTATGTAGTGTCCTAAGGCACAATCGGTTCTATGCTCTTCAAGGAAGGCAAGGGGTAGATGAGGTACCTGATGTTATTAATGGTATTAAAAGTATTTAATTTTGATTGTATGCATTGATAAACCCGAGTGCCATTCTTTATTTTGTTACTCCGTTTTTTGCCAAAAGGTTTTATGTTGAACCTAAATTATCGTGTAAGTATTATGAGGAGTCTACTCCCTTGGTGGATCCATTGTTGCTACAAGGGTCTATAGAAGTTGTCCCGTTTTAATTTTGCATAAAATATTGCCTTATGATTTCATTGAGTTGGATATGGTGGATTTTGATGTGATTCTTGGGATGGATTAGTTGCATGCATATTATGCCTCCGTTGATTGAAGAACCCACAGGATCAAATTCTAATTCCCTAATGAACCCGTCCTTTAGTGGGAGAGTCATGATATGGTGGTTAAAGGTAGATTCATTTCTTATGTGAAAGCCCAAAAGTTGATTACCAAGGGGTGTCTCTATCATCTTTTGAGGGTTATGCTTGTTGAGTCTAGAGTCATTCCTATAGAGTCAATTCAAGTGGTAAATTAGTTCCTTGATATCTTTCCTAATGAGCTTTCTAATGTTTCTCCAGAAAGGTAAATAGATATTGGCATAGATCTCCTTCCTAATACACAACCCAAATGTATTCCCCCATACCGTATGGCACTGGTGCAGTTAAAGGAGTTAAAAGAGCATTTGAGGGATTTGTTAGAGAAGGGATTTGTTGGTTATATTTAGCCAATTCTAGTTCAATCGAGACAATATTTCCTATCGACATTTGTGCTCTAGCTGTTCGAAAGCCAGGACTAACTACTGTGGAAGGGTTTTATTAGTGCTAGCCAATCACCTTGGGGTACATCGATGCTGTTTGTGAAAATGATGGATGGTTCTCTTAGGATGTGTATTGATTACTATCAACTTAATAGAGTCATCATAAAGAATAAGTAACTTTGACCAAGGGTTGATGATCTAGTTGACCAACTTCAAGGGGCTAGTCACTACTCTAATAATGATTTTCGGTCTGGGTATCACCTAGTTGAAGTTCTAGGGTATGACATTCCCAAGATAGCCTTCTGAACTGGCCATGGGCACTATGAATTCATGGTTATGTCTTTTGGGCTGACCAATGCACTGGCTATCTTCATAGATCTTATGAATATGGTCTTGAAATCCTACCTTGATTTGTTTGCGATGGTATTTATTGATGATATCTTGATCTATTTCTATAGTGAGGAGGAGCATGTGGATCACTTAAGGGTAGTGTTATAAATCTTGAGGGTAGAGGAGTTATATGCCATATATGATAAATGTAAGTTTTGGTTGAAATAGGTTGCCTTCCTAGGTTATGTAGTATCAAGTGATGGTATAAAGGTCGATCTTAAGAAGATGAAGGTAATTAGAAATTGGCCTAGACATTGGACTCCATCAGATATTAGAAGCTTCTTGGGTTGAGCGGGTTACTATCAGAGGTTTCTGGGTGGGTTCTCTTCTATTGCTTCTCTCTTGACCAAACTGACCCCAAAGAAGCCAGAATTCATGTGGACCAATGAGTATGAAAAAAGTTTCCAAATTTTAAAGGATAAGCTTGCCTCCGCTCCTATCTTGTCTCTACCCGAATGGTTGGAAGGGTTTTTTGTGTATTGTGAAGCCTCATGGATTGGTTTGGGTTGTGTTTTGATGTAAAATGATAAAGTGATAGCTTATGCCTCTAGACCACTTAAGTTGCATCACAAGAATTATCCTACCAATGATCTTGAATTGGCCTCCATGGTATTTGCTTTGAAAATTTGGCATCATTACTTGTATGGGGTTCATGTTGATGTGTTCGCCAATCATACGAGTCTCCAATAAGTGTTCAACTAAAAGGATCTCGACTTGAGACAACAAAGGTGGTAAGAGCTTTTTAAAGATAATGACATGAGTGTGAATTATCACCATGTTAAGTCTAATATCATGGCCGATGCTTTGAGTAGGGTTTCTATGGGTAGCTTAGCATATGTTGTTGATGGGGGCAAAGAGGTAGCTAGAGAGGTTCATCAGTTGGCTAGATTGGGAGATTGGTTAGAGGAGGTTGATAATGGTGGAGTAGTGGTGGTTGATGGCTATAAAACTTTGTTGATTGAGGAGGTGAAGGTAAAGTAAGATCTTGACCCCTCCTTGTTGGAATTGAAATCCTTTGTGAGACATGGCAAGGTAGAGGTTTTCTGCTAAGGGGGAGATGGTGCCTTTAGGCACAAAGGTAGGTTGTGTGTGCCTATTGTGGATGACTTGAGAAAGAGGATTCTTGATGAGGCTCATAATCTTCCTATTCTATTCACCCCGGTTCTACAAGATATATAGAGATTTGAGGGAAGTGGTTTGGTCAGGCAGTACGAAGAGAGACATTCCTAAGTTTGTGTCCGGTTGCTATAACTGTCAATAAGTAAAAGCTGAACATAAAAGCTAGATGGCCTAGCCAAAAAAATAAATATTCATGCTTAGAAGTAGGAGGAAATTAACATGGAATTTGTGGTTGGGTTACCTAAAATGAGGAAGCATTTTGACTCCATTTGGGTTTGGTTGATAGAATGACATAGTCGGCTCATTTCGTACTGGTTAAGACTACTTATGGTGCCGAAGATTATGACAAGATGTACATTCTTGAATTAGTTAGATTGCATGGGGTACCTTTGTCTATCATATCAGATTGTTGTGCTCAATTCACTTCTCACTTTTTGAGGTCTTTCCGAAGAGGTCTTGGTACCGAGGTAAAGTGTAGTATGACCATTCACCCTCAAAAGGATGGCTAAGCCAAGAGAATTATTTAAACTCATGAGGATATGCTTAGAGCTTGTGTTTTGTTGTTTAAAGGTAGTTCATATGATCATCTTCCACTCATTGAGTTTGCTTACAACAATAGCTACTATTCTAGCATTGGTATGGCTCATTTTGAGTATCTATATGGTAGGCATTGTAGGTATCGGGGTGGACGGTTTGAGGTAGTAAAAATGGCTTTGTTCGGTCCAAATTAGGTTATAGAGGCTATAGAGGAGGTAAGGTTGATTAAAGAAAGGTTGAAAACAGCTCAAAGCCGACAAAAATCCTATGTCGATGTAAGAAGATGGATCTTCAATTTAAGGTCGATAATTGGGTCTACTTGAAGGTCTCACCCATGAAGGGTGTGGTTCCTTTTGGTAAGAAGAGTAAATTGAGTCCAAGATTTGTGGGTCTTTGTAGGTGTTGAGAGATTTCATTTGGTATGTCGTAGGCCACCAAGTCTTTTTTGTGCTAAGAGATATGCCCCTTTAAAGTTGACCCACCTACCAGTACTTGTGCAAAACTTAGCCAATAGAAATTCCTCTGAACTTGGATTGATTTTATAGGGGGACCCATGATGGACTTTAACAACATAAATAACCTTGAATTAGATTTAAATGAGAGCTTGAAGTTTGAATGAATTT
>JAOTQJ010045563.1:0-14841 GCA_025642045.1 Solanum sejunctum
AATTTATATATTTTTTATTTTTTAAAAGTTTGTTTTGGGATTATAAAAAAATATATTATTTTAATTTAGTCAAATATATAAAAAAAATATGATAAAAAAATAAATTAGTAGTTTTTCTTAGTCTTTTAATTATTTTTTTAAGGCCCATGAAGAAGGCATATTTTTTTGAATTAAATAAATTATGAAAAAAATCTTTAAAGAAATCTAAAGTTACAACAATACATATTTTGATTTCTTTTTACAAATTTTGGACATACATGTATTTTATGTAGGCAAAATAATTAACCTTTTAAAGATCAAATCGATTTATTAAAATCAATTTAGCTTTCTTTAAGTTTTTTATTTAATCAAATTTGAATATTTTTTCGTTATTTTTAATATAATATTAAAAAATATAAAAAAGTACTCTTTGGATAAATTAAAAACTTAGTTTTTCATTAACTTTATATATTTTTAAAAGAATTTTTTTTTAGAAAGCTAAATCGGTTAAAAAAATTTAATAAATTACTTTGATCACTTTTTAAAAAATCACTTTGATCCTTAAAGAGATATATATTATGTCGGTTTATATAAATTATGAAAAGAAATCTAATAGAGATAGAGACTTATTTTATTCCATAAGAAAATGATACACAATAAATATTTTTTTAAAAAAAAAGAGAGGGCGATTAGTTTCAAGAGCATAAGTGTGCCAAAAAGATTAATGAAGGGCATTTTTAGACCCAAAGGTGGATGACAGGAGAATTTTAGGCCTAATAGGTGAATGGAGGGTATTTTTATACCAATTTCAATAGTTCGAGGGCATTTTAGGCCTTTTTCGTATCAATATATATGTAGATAGTATTTCAGTTATTTTTTTTTATAGCAATGTTGCTTTTGTGACTGGTAACAAGTGCTATATTTATTGTTATCAATGTATATCGACAATGTTTTGATAGATTTTATGAGAGCAATGCTGAGTTTTTTGATTAATAATAGTGATTGTAAAATTGATGAAGACTATATATATATATATATTTAATGACTTACACATTAATTGGTGAATTTGCACATTCGATTTGTTGGTACTTTTGTTGATATAAAATTTGGTGAAAGTTAGTGATATTGTTTGGATTATGCCAAAAGTTTGATTGGTGAATTTTGGTCCTTCAAAGTGGTAACATGATTGATTTGTTTATCACAACATCTTTTTTTTTTTTTTAGGGGGGAAAGGGATTGACAAATTGATGTTTGATTAGCTATTTTGTTCAAAATTGTTTAGACTTTTTATGGCAACAGTAAAGCTTTTAGTTATTTGGTTAAAAAATTGATATATATATATATATATATTGATTTGTAATGGTAAATATTGAATTCAAATATTATTGTACAAATTATTATTTTTTTGGACTTGTTATTGCAAAGAAGAAAGGAATTCAAGCATTTGATTGCAAAATTGGTTTAAAGTTTTTTTCTTTAAAATATTTTTTTGATCCTTTATTTTTATTTTTTGTTAGTTATTCTGTTCTTTAAGCCAAAGTTTATAGTCAAAATTCTTCAAAGTGTAGTTGGTTTAGATTTTTATTTTATTTTTGAAAGTAGCTTGGTTAGAGTTTCCGTTATTGTTCTTGTGAATATTTGGTAGTACAGACTAGTTAATAACGCATGACTGGGATTAGTGAAAATGACATAATAACTGGCTAGAAAAAAAGATATAGATTATTTATACTAAGTGATATATATCAGTCATTGGTGTAGATTGTTTACACTAAGTAGAAGTAATTTTATATTCAACGAAGTCAAAACATTGATATAACATATGATAATCTATTTTCAATTGCACGAATTTAAAATTTGTAAAAATTCAAAATCGTCAAGCGTGCACGTCTTGTGTGCAGCACTTCTTACTTCACCTATGAATTAAAGTAGATAAAAAAAATAGATAAATGATAATAAAAATTGAAGTTTCTATACTAACACAGTTAAGAAAGTTGAAGAAAAAAACGTAGTTGCATTTGGGGACATTGGATCATGAATACAGTCTGTATTTAATCTATCATCTGACACATTTTTATTGTTATGCTTCCTTGATTCATCCTAGTTCCCTTCAATACTATAAAATTTACAAATCTCCTCAACCTAAAAAAAAATAAAAAGACAACATGTACATATAAAAATAATGTAAATAACATTACCACCAATAAAATATATTTCAAAATACATCAACAATATTCATCAAAAGTTGTGTCAAAAATACTTTAAACAAAAATTCACAACTGGACAATCATTTACCCAAAAAAAATGTCAAGCACTATAGCAAAAAACTAACTAAATGTAATACCAATCTAATACCAAGAGAACATCAAAAAAAAAAATAAATAGTTACAACAGAAAGCTTACTCAAACTAATAATTTATACTGAGTACTCAAAAAAGATGAAAATCAACACACAAGCAGTATGTCAAGATATTGTACCAAGTAATTAAATTTGAACCAATGTCTATGTCAACAATTACACCAACTATTATGTCAAAACTAATTTAACTAGAAAGATATTGACAAAAAAACTAACCACACGAGCTGTTGAAAATTCATTGCCAACACCAATCTTGCCACATACATCATTGACTATATTAGCTTCCTCATGAATAACCTCCTAAAATTAAAATGTAAATATTGTATATTAACTAGCAGAAAATTAAAAAGCACTAACATAAAAAGTTATAATCACTATGAATAAAAATTTTAGATAATCAATAAAGAATAAAAAAAATAGACTATCATTGTAATAAGAGAATCTAAAATTATTGAACAACACAAGATCTATATGAAAAAACTACAAACTGTGTGATCAAAGAAAACACCAAAATAAATCATATTTGTAAAAAAAAAGTCACTAAAATAAAGACCAAAAGATCAAAAGAGAATCCAACATTAAAACCAACAGGACCCCTGTGAATCAATCTATATATCAACAAAGAAATCAGTTATAAACCAATCTATAAATCAACAGAAAAATACAGAGATACCAATTGTGAAAATCTAAATATCAACAGTTTCACCATCCTTTATATTAAAAAGGAATTAACTGTAAAAAGAGTCTAAAATTATTGAACAACACAGAATCTATATGGAAAAACTACCAACTCTACTATCATAAATAACACCAAAAATAATCATAGTTGTAAATAAAAAAGATGTGACCAAAATAAAGACCCAAAATGCAAAATAGAAATCAACATTAAAATCAATGGGTACTTCATCTGCTTTTATCCTTTTTGTTGATTCAAAGTCTTTTCAAAATGGGTATTTTGTCATCGAAATCACTATCATATGGATAATTAGATAGTTTGACTTTGAATAATATTGTCTCTTCACCTTTGACAGCTTTAGATTATTCGTTCTTAGGGGATTTACTCTTGAAAATATTGGTGACCCTCGCCGATTTGTTCTTTATTGGAGATGGGGTAAAAGCATGGAGTTCAAAGCTTGGTCTTGAATAATGTATGAATGTAGAATAACAAATCGATTTCTGATTAGTCCTAGACCTTTTACGAGTTGCAATTTTTTGAAAAGTTGATTTGGACATAATTAAATTAAAATACACAAGAAGAAAAAAGAAGGAATGCAAAATCGAGAAAGAATGACTATGACAAAAAAGAAGAAAATAATGGCCGAAAGAAAAGGAAGAATTGTTGCAAGAAGATGAAAAAAAAATGAAAGATGGTGTAAAGAAGAAGATTGTCTTTTGGGTAATGAAAAAATAAAAGATAGATATATTCACATGAATTACTTCAAAAAGGAACCAAATCAGAAAAAGTGATATTGAAAAAATAAAATTTTCAGAATTAATAATAAATCTCAATACTAAAAATATATAGAGATTAAATTAGAAAGAGAAACAAAAATTTTGGCCGACATGTATAGTTTGATAAATAAAAAGATAAGTTTGTAAATAGAATAGGGCATTTCATAAAATATAATAAATACTCTTAAAGTATTTTTTTTCTTGCAATGTTTTCTTTTAAAATTATATATTACATAAGTTGATATCTTTTCATGTTAAAAAATTATAAGTTTTCTATTTCTATTCTTCTTCTTCTTCATATAAGAAAGTTTATATCCATTATTCATAGGAATTTATAATTTATTATTTCATTTATAATTGTTTGCTAAAATTTTTAATTTAATAATATTGACATATAAGAGTGAATTTTTTATTTATATCCATCACAGTTTATTTAAAAATGAGAAAAAAAGAGTAAAAAAAAAAGAGAAAAAAGATAAAATGTATTTTCCAGTCATAGAAAGCCATTTGGAAATTCTGGTGAAATTAATTAAGAGTTGCTAACATATCATCTTTAATGAAGCACCATGAGTTCTGAAAGAGAAACATGATGATCAAGCGCTTTATTAGGGGCACGAGACATAAAAGCATTTCGCAATTAAAATATTTTAAAAAAGTAAAAAATAAGAAAGCAATGGACGTCGCTTCGTTCGTCGCTTTTTTTTAGCGACGCAGTCCGTCGCTTTTTTCGTCATTTTTTGGCCACTTTTTGGTAGTAGAAAAGTTTTTCTATAGGTTTTTGAATTTTCACAATACCATAAAATTTGGGGTACCCTGAATAATGTCAAATCGGTACAATCTTTTTACCATATCAACGGAACCTTCCACTTGAAGCCAAATATTCTCAAATTTGAAGTAGGATGGTGATTTTTCGAAAAATTGCTTCGGTGCCCCCTACATCGCCAGAATCCGTTGGTTAACACCTACAGAAAACTATTGAAATCTCTTGTTTCCTATTCCTTAGCCTATAAAATCCTATCAGGCCTCCCCTTTTGTTGTTGGGCTTCCTAGGCCTCTTGCCGACCTCATTGCGGACCCACTCGTATGATTTTTTAGGAAAGTTGCGTCAGAGCCCCCAACAGCGCCAGAATCCGTAGGCTAACACCCACAGAAAAATGCTGAAATCGCCTGTTTTCTGTCCCTTGGCCCATGAAATCCTACCAGGCCTCCTCCGCTGTCGCTGAGCCACCTAGGCCTCTTGTCGGGCTCGTTGCAGACCCGCTTGTATGATTTTTTAGAAAAGTTATGTCGAAACTCTCTGTAGCACCAAAATTCGTGGGCTAACACCCATAAAAAACTATCGAAATCGTATGTTTATGTTCCTTGGCCCATAAAATTCTACCAAGCCTCCCCCACCACCATCGGGCCACTAAGCCTCTTGTGGGCTTGTTGCGGACTCCCTCCTATGATTTTTTGATAAAGAAGCGTCGGAGCCTCCTGCAACGCCAGAATCCATGGGTTAACACCCACAAAAAACTGCCAAAATCGCCTATTTCCTGTTCTTTGACACATAAAATCCTACCAGGCCTCCCCCACCGTCGTTGGGCCTCTGGCCAGACACTTTGCGGACCCATTCATATGATTTTTCAAGAAACTTGCACCGGAGCCCCTAGTAGCGCCAGAATTCGTAGGCTAACATCCATAGAAACTACTAAAATTATTTATTTCCTATTCTTTGGCCCATAAGATCCCCACCAGGTCTCCCCCGTCGCTGCCACCTGGGCCTCTTGTGAGGCTCATTGTGAACCAACTCTTATAATTTTTTGAGAAAGTTACGCCGGATCCCCCTACAGCACCAGAATTTATGGGTTAAATACCACAAAAAATTGCCGAAATTGCCAGTTTCCTATTCCTTGGCCCATAAAATCCTAACAAGCCTCCCTCGTCATCACTGGGACACCTGGGCCACTTGTCAGGCTCGTTACGAACCCACTCATATGAGTTTTTCAAGAAAGTTGCATCGGAGCCCTCTACAACACCAGAATCTGTGGGCTAATACCCATAGAAAACTTTTAAAATCGCCTCTTTCCTGTTCTTTGGCCCATAAAATCCTACCAGGCCTCCCATACTGTCGCCAGCCTCCTGGGCCTCTTGGCTGGCTCATTGCGGACACACTAGTATGATTTTTTGGGAAAGTTGCATTCGAGCCCGCTGCAACACTAGAATCCGTAGGCGTTCACCTACAGAAAATTATCGAAATTACTTGTTTCCTCTTCCTTAGAACTTAAAATCCTACCAAGCCTCCCTCGCGGTCGCCGAGCCACCTTGTCCTCTATCCGGACTCATTGTTGACCAACTCATATGATTTTTCGAAAAAATTACACTAAAGCCCCCTGCAGGGCCTGAATCTGTGGGCTAAAACCCACAGAAAACTGCCAAAATCGCTTGTTTCCTCTTCCTTGGCTCATAAAATCCTAAAGGGCCTTCCCCGTCACCACCGGGCCACCTGAGCCTCTTGTCAGGCTCGTTGCAGACTCACTTGTATGATTGTTCGAGAAAGATGCTTCGAAGCACCCTGCAACGCCAAAATTCGTAGGCTAACACCCACAAAAAACTATCAAAATTGCTTATTTCCTATTCCTTGACCCATAAAATCCTAACAAGCCTACTCACCGCGGATAGGTCACCTAGGCCTCTTGTCAAGTTTGTTGCAGACCCACTCATAGAGTTTTCGGGAAAGTTGCGTCGGAGCCCCCTACAGTGCTAGAATTTGTGGACGAAATCCCATAGAAAACTACCAAAATCGCCTATTTCATATTCCTTGGGCCACAAAATCCTAGCAAGCCTTCCCCGCCGCCACCATGCCACTTGGGCCTCTTGTTGGGCTTATTGCGGACACACTCATATGTGTTTTCAGGAAAGTTGCATCGGAGCCCCCTGTAGTGCCATAATCCGTGGGCTAACACCCACAGAAAACTGCCAAAATTGCTTATTTCCTGTTCCTTGGTCCATAAAATCCTACCAGGCCTCCCCCTCCGCCGCCAGGCCACAGAAAACTGTCGAAATCATTTATTTCCTGTTCCTTGGCTTATAAAATTCTACCAGGCCTCCCACACAACCGCTGGGCCTTTTGGCAGGCTCGTTGCAGACCTACTCGTATGATTTTTCAGGAAAGTTATGTCGGAGCCCACTATAGGTTAGAATCTATGGGCTAACACCAACAAAAAACTGTCAAATCACTTGTTTCCTGTTCATTTGCTCATAAAATCCTATTAGGACTCCCCCACAACTGCTGGGCCAACTGGGCCTTTTGCCAGGCTCATTTCGGACCCATTAGTTTAATTTTTTAGGAAAGTTGCGTCGAAGCACCCTACATTGCCAAAATTTGTTGGTTAGCACCCATAGAAAACTATCGAAATCACTTATTTCCTATTCTTTGGCTCATAAACTACTACCATGCCTCCCCTACCATCGCCGGGCCACCTGAGCCTCTTGTCGGGCTCTTTGCGGACCCACTCGTATAATTTTTCAAGAAAGTTGCATTGGAGCCCCCTACAATGCCAAAATTCGTAAGCTAACACCCACAGAAAACTATTGAAATCACTTGTTTCATGTTCTTTAGCCACGAAATCCTACCATGCCTCCCACGTCGTCGCTGGGCCACTTGGCCTCTTTGCGGGCTCTTTGCGGATCCACTGGTATTATTACTCAGGAAAGTTGCATCGAAATTGTCTGTTTCCTGTTCCATGGACTATGAAATCCTACCAGGCCTCGTCGGGTATCGCCAAGATACTTAGGCCTATTGCCAAACTCATTGCGAACCCACTTGTATAATTTTTTGGGAAAGTTGCACTAGAGCCCCCTACAGCGCTGGAATCCATGGGTTATACCCACAGACAACTACCGAAATCGCTTGTTTCCTGTTCCTTGGCCCATAAAAGCTTATCAAGCCTCCGCTAGTTCTGCCGGGCCAACTGGGCCTCTTGTTGGGCTCGTTGCAGACCCACTTGTATTATTGTTTGGGAAAGATGCGTCAAAGCCCTCTACAGCGCCAGAATACGTGAGCTAACACCCATAGAAAACTGTCGATAATCGCTTGTTTCATGTTCCTTGGTTCGCAAAATCCTATAAGGCCTCCCGCGGCCAGGCCACCTAGGCTTCTTGCTAAGCTCATTGTGGATCCACTCTTATGATTTTTGGAAAAGTTGTGGTGAAGCCCCCTCCAGCGCAAGAATTCATGGGCTAACACCCATAGAAAATTGTCAAAATCTTTTGTTTCTTGTTCCTTTGCCAATAAAATTCTACCAGGCCTCCCCCGCTATCGTCACGCCACCTGGACCTCTTGGCGGGCTCGTTGTGGACCCACTCATATGATTTTTTGAGAAAATTGCATGAATCCCCCTGTCGCACCAGAATCCGTAGGTTAACACCCACAAAACTGTCGAAATTGCCTATTTCCTGTTCCTTTGCCCATAATATCCTATCAGACCTTCCCCGCTGCTGTAGGGCCACCTAGACCTCTTGTCAGGTTCGTTGCAGACCCACTCGTATGATATTTTAGGAAAGTTGGGCTAGAACCCCCGAAAGCGCCAAAATTCGTGGACTAACACCCATAGAAAACTACCAAAATCGCTTGTTTCCTATTCCTTGGCCCATAAAATCCTTCCAAGACTCCCCCGTCGCCGCTGGGCCACATGGGCCTCTTGTTGTCTCATTGTGGGCCCACTCATATGATTTTTTTGGAAAGTTACATTGAAGCTTACTGCAGCGGCAAAATCTGTGGGCTAACACCCACAGAAAATGTAGAAATTGCATGTTTCTTGTTCCTTGGCCAACAAAATCCTACCAAGCCTCCCCCGACGCTGTCGGACCACCTGGGCCTCTTATCGAACTCGTTGAAAATCCACTCATATGATTTTTCAGAAATATTGCATTAAAATCGCCTACAGCGCCAGAATCCGTGGGCTAACACCCACAAAAAATTATCAAAATTGCCTGTTTTCAGTTCCTTGGCCCATAAAATTCTACCAAGCCTCCCCCGTCGCCGCCAGGCCATCTGGCCTCTTGTCAGGTTCTTTGTGGACCTACTCGTAAGATTTTTCAAGAAAGTTGCCCCCGAGACCCCTGCAGCGCCAGAATTCATAAGCTAAAATCCATAGAAAACTGTTGAATCACTTGTTTCCTATTTCTTGGCCCATGAAATCCTACCAGGCCTCCCCAGTTGTCGCCTGGCCACCTAGGCCTCTTGTCAGGCTCGTTGGAGACCCACTTGTATTTTTTTACAAAAAGTTACATTGGAGCCCTCTGCAGCGCAAGAATTCATGTGCTAACATCCACAGAAAACTGTCAAAATTGCCTATTTCCTATTCCTTGGCGCATGAAATCCTACAAGGCCTCCCCCCTGAAGCCGGGCTACTTGCGCCTCTTATCGGGCTCCTTGCAGACCCACTCGTATAATTTTTTGGGAAAGTTGCAGTGGAGCCCCCTGCAGCACCAGAATCCATCGTCTAACACCAACAAAAATCTGATGAAATCTTCTATTTTCAATTTTTTGCGCATAAAATCCTACCAGGCTCCCCCGTTGCCGCCGAGCCACCTGGCCTCTTGGAAGGCTCATAGAGGACCCATCAGTATGATTTTTCAAGAAAGTTGCATTGAAGCCCCTACCGCACCAGAATTCATGGTCTAACACCCATCAAAAAATTGCCAAAATCACTTGTTTCCTGTTCCTTTGCCAATAAAATCCTACTAGGCCACCTCCGCTGGGACCTCTTGCTTGGCTCATTGCGGACCAACTCGTACGATTTTTTAGGAAAGTTGTGCTGAAACCCCTGCAGAGCCAGAATACGTGGACTAGCACTCACAAAAAACTACTAAAATTGTTTGTTTCCTATACTTGACCCATAAATTCCTACCAGGCTGCCCATGCCGCCGCCGGACCACCTGGGCCTCTTGTCAGGCTTGTGGCAGACTCACTCGTATGAAAGTTGCGGCTGAGCCCCCTAAAGTGCCAGAATATGTAGGCTAACACCCACAGAGAACTGTGAAATCGTTTGTTTCCTGTTCCTAGGAGAATAAAATCCTACCAAGCCTCCCCCCGCTACTGTCGGTTTATCTAGGCATCTTGCCAAGATCATTGCGAACTCACTCATATGATTTTTTGGGAAAGTTATGCTGGAGCTGCCTGTAGCGCCAAAATCCATGGGCTAACACCCAAAAAAAACTACCCAAATCGTCTGTTTCTTATTCTTTGGCCCATAAAATCCTACCAAGCCTCCTATGCCACAGTCGGGCCACCTGGTCCTCTTACCGGGTCGTTGCAGACCCACCCCTATTATTTTTTGAGAAGGTTACACCGGTGTACCCTGCAGTGCCAAAATCTATGGGCTTAACCTACAGAAAACTGTTGAAATCACCTGTTTCTTATTCCTTGGCCCATAAAATCCTATCAGGCCTTCGTCGCCGCCATCGGGCCACCTGTACCCCATATCGTGCTCATTACAAACCTACTCGTATGATTTTTTTCAGAAAGTTGTGCCGGAGCCCCCTACAGCACCAGAATCTGTGGGCTAACGCCTATAGAAAATTACCAAAATTACCTATTTCCTGTTCCTTTGCCCATAAAATTCTACTAGGCCTTTTGCCAAGCTCGTTGCGGACCCACTCATATAATTTTTTGGAAAGTTGCACTGAAGCACCCTACTGCACCAGAATCCGGGGGTAATACCCACAGAAAACTACTGAAATCGACTATTTCTTATTTCGTGGCCAATAAAATCCTATCAGGCCTCCCCCACCATCATCGAGCCATTTGGGCCTCATGGTGAGCTTGTTGCGAATCCATTCTTACGATCTTTCAGGAAAATTTCACCGGAGCCCTCTACAGCACCAGAATCTGTGGGCTAACACCCACAGAAAATTGTCAAAATTGTTTGTTTCTCATTTGTTAACCCATAAAATCCTACCAAGTCTCCCCAACCTCTGCCAGGGTAATTGGGCCACCTGAGCCTCTTGTCGGGCTCATTGCGGACCCATTTATATGATTTTTCGAGAAAATTGTGTAGGATCCTCCTGCAGTATCAGAATCTGTGGGTTTTGAAAACTATAGAAATTATCTCTTTCCTGTTCCATGGCCCATACAATCCTACCAACACTCCCCCGCCATTTTTGGGCCACCTGCACCTCTTATCGGGCTCGTTGTGAACCCACTCGTAAGATTTTTTCAGAAGGTTGTGCCGGATCCCCCTGCAGAGTCAGAATTTGTGGGTTAACACCCACAGAAAACTGTCAAAATCGCATGTCTCATATTCCTTTACACATAAAATCTTACCAGGCCTCCTCCATCGTCGTTAAGCCATCTGGGCATTTTATCGGGCTTGTTGCGAACTCACTTGTGTGAATTTTCAAGAAAGTTGCATCGGAGCCCCTTGCAACGCCAGAATCCATAGGCTAAAATCCACAGAAAACTGTCAAAATCGCTTGTTTCTTGTTCCTTGGCCCATAAAATCCTACCAGGCGTCTTTTGTCGCTAGGCCACCTGGGCCTCTTGCCTGGCTCTTTGCGAACCTACTCATATGATTTTTTGAAAAGTTGCGTCGTAGCCGCTGCAGGGCCAGAATCCGTACACTAACACCCACAAAAAATTGCCAAAATAGCCTATTTCCTATTCCTTGGCCCATAAAATCCTATCAGGCGTCCTCCACCATCGCCAGGCCACCTGGGCCTCTTACGGAGCTCATTGCGGACCCATATTATAAGAGAAAAAACTTTTAACGATCAATTCTTAACGAAGAAAAATGAATCTGGTCATTATAAATACACGTCTAGTGATCAAATATTTTTTCAATCGTTATAAATACACTTATAGTGATCAAATTTTTTTTCGATCGTTAAAGATAAATTTTAATCCAACATTAACGAAGGCATAAATTTGATCATTGAAAGGCATAACATCCTATCGTTAAAATATATTAATTAATGTAAAAATATATTTTAATTAATATGAATTCAAAGAGATTAAACCAAATTATGTTACAAGTATAACAAGTTTTGAGTTTTGTTAATCATTTGGTCATTTTAATAAGAATCCTCCATCTTTTATAATTTAGCTTATTTCATAACGAAAAAAATATTAATGTAATGTTTTCTAATAGCTTTATCAATCGTTCTTATTATAGTCAATTATATAAAATTTTTGAAATAATATAAAAGCATTTAGTTATAATCTTTTTCGCACAATTGTTTTAACTTAAGTATTTTCTTGATATAGTTTCTATATATATCTTTATTTTGAGAGATAATTTATTCATCTTTGCTTGACTTTTTTAAAGATGCAAGGTGAAGTAGGTCAAAATAAAAAATTATAAAGAAACAAAAAATTATAAATAGAAGTAATAACATTAAATGTATAATTATGAGCTTATGAGATTAATTTATGGTAAAAAATTATATAAATTCGGTAGTAAGTAATTTTCTCAAAAGGATAGATGTCTTACCACTTACAAACTACCTCGATCAATAGACTTAAGAATCAGTATTCAGTAATAATCTTTCTTCTAATAAAAAATATATATATTGTGTCAATTTTTTTCAATTATTGGTTATGCAACTAACAGGTGTATACAAAGAAAAATTATTCGTTTGAGTTAGAAAACTATAAAATGAAATTTTACAAATGAAAAATTTAAAAAGCTTTACATGACATATAATCAACTACCAATTAATTAAGAAATCATCATTTGTTTTATTATTTAAATTTAAGATGATATAATTAATTTGTATCTCATGAAAATTTTAATGATATTGAATTATTGATATTAGTTAAATACCATTAGTATAAAAAGTGAAACTAAAAGAAGTTGAAGTTCTTATCCATGAAGCAATGTGCACAAAGTCAATAACTTAAGGTACAAAATACAAAACAAACAACTTTATGTCTAGAACTAGAAAATTCAACTTTCTTTTTATTTAGTTGTGAGAAACTGAAACAAATTGTATGTTTTATTGTGGTTGATCTTTGATTTTGGGAAAAACAAAAAAAAAAAGATAATAGTTATTAAGAGTGTTATTAATAACCTTACATGAAGTTTTTATACTTTTCTTTTGACAGATCATGCAGTTTAATTTGAAGAACTCATCCATAGAGAAAGTGTAAAGAAGTATAAGCAACGAAAAAATTTGAAGCACGGAAGAATGCATTTTGTACTTCAGAATTTGTTTAAAGATATTATAGTTTTTCTTTTACTAAGAGTTAAAAAATATAATATCATACAATTTGTATGTGTCTATTTTTGTAATGTTACACAATATTTTTTTAACAGTTAACTATGAAATTTTATATGAATATAATCAATTTGTATGTTTTCATATATGCACGTATTTGTGTGTGTGTATTCACTTTTGCTGATCTGATTTATGGTTATAATTAAAATTTTAATAACTAGAATTGAAGTAAGGCTTGGAGTAATTGGTAAAGTTGTTGTCATGTGACTAGAAGTTTACGGGTTCAAACCTTAGTAACATACTCTTGCAGAAATGCAAGGTAAGACTACGTGAGCTTTTAACGATCGGAGATGACGGGATTTTTACCGATCGTTACTAGATTTATACTTTTAGTGTCCTCTAGTACAATTTAGCCTTTCACCCTCAAATCTACACACATTGAAGTCTCTTCTTATGACCCATAGGTTATGGCACAGCCCCTTAATTGATGCTAACTCCTACCACAACCTCCCCTTCTAGATTGGTATGAGGTCCGTGAACACCAACAAAGACCCAGTTGAAGTCCTCAGAGGTGCTCCCAAATCTACAGGGCAGGGAGAAGGACTCAACATAAGTCCAAGCTCTTTTGTCCCATAAAATTAATATTCCACCTTTGATGTCAATTGCTTGGACTTTTGCCTCGAAAAGTCATTTATCTCCTCATATTTGGCATATTAGAAATGGATTGCAAGACTTTATTTTGGTTTTCAATAAATGAACAATGTTTGCTCCCCATTTTTGGATAAGAGATTTCAAAGTACTTCTCTAATCTTTTATTGAGACCCTGTACATTCCAATTGAGTATTATTAACTCTCATCTGGAATGAGCCTTGTGGTATCTGTCCCTATCTTTCTTTCCATTTACATCTTGGAGATCACAATCTAGTTTTTTAAATTCATTTGTTGCGTTGTTTTTCTGTTTTTTCATGTCCCCATACTTCTTCCGTTGTTTAAGAATATGAGCTTTCCTCTTTTCTTCCATTCTTAGTATAACATCTAGAATTTTATGCTCGACACCTGAAACATTTACCCTTAGAGATTTGCAAGCCTTCATCATAATAAATTTGTTCCTAGACCACAGTCGGTGAATCAATAATTTATGGTAAAGGATCATCATGCCTCGATAGAGGCAAAAAACTGAGAAGCGAGACCTGAATCAGAGTGGTCCATTAAGATAGGAGTTAGATTCTAAGTATATGTGTCCAAAGAAGGACCTTATATTTCTGCTTAATCATCCGCTTCAAGCTGAGAAAATGTCCTCGCCTTATGTTCCAAATGTTGGGAAAAATAAGGAATCACACAAAAATAAATATGGCACAATAATATGAATGGAAAAATCACAATACCAAATATTTAACGTGGTTCACCCGACACTTTTTCGGCTATGTCCACGAATCAACACTTCTATTATATTTCTTCTACTATAAAAAAAATAGTAGGCACAAGTGAACAATTTTCTCTATTAAAAATACCAATAATAGTGAAAACACTATTCTTTTAGGAAAAATAATATTTCCTAAGCACACACTCTATTTTTCTCACAGACTATTTTATTTTATAATCTATGATATACCTCACATAAGAAAATATTTATTTTCTCTCTGTGGCTCTCTCTGTATTTTTTCTCTCTTTCTGTTGGTGTGAAGAATGAAGGGGTTGAACCCTCCTATTTATAGTGTGAGAAAATGTATCCACCTCCTCTCTAAAGCAATCAGAGAAGAGGCAGAAAATAATTTTCTTACAACAATTTGCTGCAGTCATTTGCAATTTGCAAGCAAATTGCTTGCAGCCAAATTTGACCATCTATTTCCCTT
>JAOTQJ010045574.1:0-14840 GCA_025642045.1 Solanum sejunctum
TATATATTCTGAAGTAGGTTGGATACGGCGGGTCGGTTTGCGAATGGACCGGCTTTGCTTAGCGTGGAGACATAAGGAGCTGGGCTTGGGATGGCATCATGACGTGTGAGTGCTAGGCTGAGTTTGCCCCGGCTCACGGGAATGCGTGGTACCATCGCCTCAGCTCCATAAATAGGCATGATGACCTTTATGAATTATGATATGTGAACGCTTGGCGTGTTGCCCTGGTTCACCTATCTTATGATGTGAGTCCTTGGCCATTGTTCGCCTCAGCTCACCTATGTGATAGTTGGGATTTGTGTTGGAGATTTTGGAGATTTGAAACTTCTGATGTTATGCTGTGGTATGGCGCAAGTTTGGAGGTCGCCATCGTTCCCGTCTAATGTGCATTATTTTGATGTTTGAATAAATAAATATTTTTATGTTTACATACAGGTTTGACTTCTATATTTTCTTATTCAGATTATTACTTTCACTTACATTTTGGACTTTTTGCTTTACATACTTGGTATGTATTTTGTTCTAACCCCCTCCTTTCAGGGGCTGCATTCATGCCCATAGGTACAGACGAACAGGTTAGAGGGCCATCTTCTTAGAACCTCTGCCCACCATTAAAATGCTCCCTTGCATCTGGAGCAGATCATTTGGTATATACTTGTACACGTACTTTTTATATTTTGCATTTGTACATGTTTGAGGGTATGACTGGTCCTGTCCCATCTTATGATCCAGTTTGTGTGTCTAGAGGTCTGTAGATACATATGGGTGTGGGAATTGTGTTGGTGTGACATCGTTTGTATGATATGTTTGCTGGGCGGTTCTGCCGCAGCAGTGACCTTGTCGGCCCATATATGTATATATATTTATATAGTAGTGCTTGTTATTGCTGGGTTCGCTGTTTGCAGGTGAGGCTAGTCTATAAAACAGAGGAAACTCTATCGAAATTTTGTGAAATTCCTTAGTTATTGTAAAAGAAAATCAGGTCTAGTGTTTGTCTAGGTGCCTAACCAGCACTAGTCACGGTCCCTGGGTTGGGTCATGACAAGGGGTTTGTACGACCCCAATAGGGTGATGCAGTGAAACTATCATCAACCAACCAAGGGATTTGTACTTTCAAAATCTAGCTTGATCTTTTCTACGCATATGATATCTTATATGAACATGAGTTATTTAAGCATGATTTACTTATGCATCGATCTTACATGTCATATTGATATATTATGCCTATTGCCTATATTTTGGTTAAGGTGCCTATCTCTTATTGCATTGTATCCTACATACCTAGTCATTCAAACATAATAACGCATACTATTGCCTACATGATATCACCATGTAGGAACTGATACCCAAGTTGATCATCCTCCTCCATGTGACAAGAGTTGGTAATACTTAAGCTTGTTGGTGAGTCCTCCACTTCGTAGACCTTGACTGCAAGTAGTGGAAGTCACTACGAGTCATACACTGTTTTTGTGGAGTTTGTCGACCAGTTTTCCTAATTTGTTTAGAACTTGTTTTTAATTATCATGAATAGGTTTTTTAGGTTATTATTCCTAATTTCTAGTCATTTTAATCAGTTTTCATTAGTCTTAGGTTTTGTAGTCAGAGAACTCAATATTCTTAGAGAGAAAATTGTGAGAGAGTCTTTGAAACACTTGTGCTTTCATTCAATCTTCAATCTTGTGATTTTCATTGACATTGAATATGCTTGTTCTTAATTCAATTGTGTAAGTATTTAATTATGTCTTCTCAATTCATAATCTCTTTATCTACACATAGCATGAGTAGTTAAATCCACAACTAGATTGTGGGATCCATGAAGAACTAACAAAGTAAAACTAGATAATTCATAATTCTTGGAAAGCGTATATGCATGCATTAATTAACTCTCTATGTTTTGCATGTTGTCTAGTGGTGGCCAACATTAGAACATGTCTAGTGTTACTGACTGGGTTAAGGTCGTAATGAATAGAAAAAAAGATTAATTAACAGGATTTGATTGATATGTTCTCGTCTAATCAACTAAATTGGGCCAAGGGTAGGTTGTACTGGGACTAATAGGTAATGGTTAGTAATGCACACTATGGAGATGGTCCAAGTCTCACAATGAAATTCACCTCTCACAATTGACAAAATGGCTTGGTAAACTTAAACGACCATCCTGCATGCTATTAACTATACAAGAATTAGGTTATCCGATGATACTGAGTTGGGAAACATGGGGAACATAACACACAAGTTGCACTCTACTGTTGAATTTTCTCTCATAATAGTTTGTTTATTTTCTTATTGATTATTGACCCCCCCCCCCTCATTTAGGGAATTGAGTTGGTTAACTACTCGGATTGCATATTGTTGAATTTATCTTGAGTCTACGTATTTTCTGTGGGTTGGACCCTAACCTTGCTTAGGTTTTATTTCTTGACAGAGGCCGCTTTATCCTCTAAAAATGAGGTGTAACTTGGGTGACATCAGTAAACTACTCCTTTTTTAGTGTGGAAGCAAAATCGGGATTCCATGCAGTAGCTCACATGATCTTAGTTCAAGTTAAGGTCTCCTCCCGCATAGGTTTATGTTTTGTTGTGAAATTAGGTTCTCCTATGCATATTTTCATTGAGGCATTGATCATTAATTCCATATTGAGCTTATTGCCTTTGTTATGATTATGCATCTTGTTTGTTATGGCTTATGCTTTCCTTGTTGCATTGCACCGTTCATACTTCGTACACTTAAAGTACTAACACATACTCTTTACCTATGTGATTTATCCATATAGGGACCGAAGCGTCTCCCCAACCACCTTGTCGTGGCTAGTCTGGCTTGTGAAGACTTTATTTGTGGTGAGTCCTCAATTACAAAGTGATAACCATTTTCTATCTAGCTTGATTATGTTAAGACTTCGTCACTTGTACCACTTTACTTTTGTAGGTGAACTCGTAAAATGTCTTGGCCTCTATCCCATCTATGACTAGAAATATTGTTAAATGATATGCTATAAGCGTATTATGAGACAATCTTGTATCTATAGTAACTTTTCATTAGTCCCTATCCCATGTTTGTTGATGCTTATGCTGTTATTAGAAAGGTGGTGAAGTTTATAAGTCCCTACTCCCCCTGAAGTGTGTCTCATGTACCCTTTCCCTAGAACTATTTATGACAATAAATAGTGGAAATTTGCCCCTCTACTCATAGAATGTGCCCTAAGTGCCTAATCCCCTTAGTACTAGTTGATGACAATTGAATTATGTCTCTAAACCAAGGATGTGCTTATGTATGCTATGAGGCTTGTTTGGGGCACCTTTAGGTTCCCCAATCGCAATGTTGTACCTAGGATGTAGGCTTGGGTTGTGACAACCTTTGTGTTAGAGCATTTGGTTTATAAATAGTCATTAGAAATCCAACATACCGCATCAAATACATTCTTATACATGATTATGAAACATGCTTCAACTGTGAATAAGAGGCTATGAGGCGTTTAGCAAATGACTCACTTCTTTCATAATTTTATATCATGCCTTAGAACTTGTCCTAAGAATTCCTATTTCTGACAGCTTATTATTTGCCTTCCTACATAATACCACAAAGAATATTGCTAGTGAGGGTCCCTATTCTCGAAGAGGACTAAGTCCCTCCAGCTCCATAAGTTCCTCAAGAATAGAGAGTTACTAATGCTGAATACCAAAATGTCATCACTTTATTGGTATAAGCCATAAACAAGCAAGTCAATCAAGGAGCACAATATCCTCATTCTCCTACTTTGTCCACAAGGATGTGGGACTTTACAAGAATAAGCCCTCTAGAGTTCTACTGCTCTACAGTTGAAGAAGACCCCCAAGAATTCATCGATGAGGTGTACAAGATTCTAGCTTTATAGTTGTAAGTTTAGAGGAGAAGGTGAAACTAGCAGCCTACCAGTTCAAAAGCCTTGGCCAAATATGGTTTACCCAATGAAAGATTGAGAATATAGCCGATAAGCCTATTCCAGGGAGGAATTTTGTAACGCCCCACATGTCGAGAAGCTTGGAGTAAAATTGAAAAGTTATAGGGAAGTGAAACTGGATTAATATTAAGAGCTAATCTGTGGCTCATGGATGGAACCATGGGTCATAGACATGCTTCATGGTTGAGGTCCAAGAGTTGGTGAAATTTTAAACACTAGAAGGCTCATGTGCGATGTATTTCATAAGTTGTAATTAGAAAGATGTGTCATGACCCAAGCCTAGGGCCTAGATGTGATATGGCGAATGAGAATGCGAAGGAAACCCAAACAAGCCTCCTAGTATATCATTTAGACATCCTTTGTTGTGGAAAGCAAAATTAAACAACAAGCAATCAACAAATAATTCTAAGAGAAATGAGACTTTGGACCAAGCTAAGGGGATGTTATAGAGAAGAGAATTTGTAAGAATCGCATATCAAATAAAGTTTAAGGGGCAAATAAGTATGACTCACGCTATGGGTATCTTTTAGGGACTTCAGAATTCCATCACATCTTCAACATACAACCAGCATAAAAGGGAATAAAACAATTAATGGAAGTCTTTCATAACACATAGTCATAGTATGAGTCAGCTCAATACATAAATATTCATATCTAACAACATCTCTAATATGAATGGAAGGGGGCCAAGAAATCTCCCTGCACACCCTGAAAAGATAAGTACCCAAAAATTGTCAAGTCTTAACAAAAGCATAAAAGTAAAATGGATATGTCCCCAGAGTGGAGGACTCACCAATAGCAATCATCAAATGATCTGGCTAGCCATGTGGAGGAGGAGGACGAATAGGAGCTCCGGACCCTACATGGTTAGGTAATGTAGGCAAAAGAAGTATGTGTTAGTGCTTGAAATGTACTAAGTATGTGAGTTGTAATGCAACAAGGAAACATAATCCTTAATTAAAGAATATGCATATTCATAATGAATGGATATAAGCTCAATATGACATGAATAATCAATGTGTGACGTATCATACATAGGTGGGAAGGTACCATAACCAACAAATAAGACCAAGTGAGCTACTACTTAGAATCTAGTATTCACTCCATACGAAAAAAGGAGTGGTCTACTTTGCCAATATAAACCATCCACTCGCCTTACGATATAACCTTTATAGAGAGTGTTGTCAAATATCCCCTACCTTACAGCATGGAATTTTTTGAGGTTTTTACAAGATGTCCTTATGGCATAGCCTTTTCGATAGGTGTCACAAGATATGATTACCTTGTGGCATAACCTTTTCAGTAGGTATTAAGATATGTCCTTACCTTACGATACAATCTTTTCGGTAGGGACTACAATGTAATCTACCTTATGGTATGGCATTTTCGGTAGATATAACACAATACCCTATGGTGGCACATAGTTATGGGACAATGGCTACCATCCAAGGTCCCTCGGTGCTAGGTCGACAATCCCATGGAATACTAAATTCATTATATATTTATTATAGCTTACATAATTTCATCACTCATGGTAGCATCATAAGAGTAGCTCATCAAACCATCACATCATGATATCAAGAAAAAGCTCATATCATTCATACACTTGTAACATTCTCATGAGCCCATAGCATGCATAATAACCTACAATATTTATAATATTTATAGCTCACATATCTTACAATAAGACTCTCGTCAACATAGGATCTAGTCAAATACTTTAGCCAAAACATGCTGGCTAATATACACATAATCTTGAAATCATACAGTTTAAGAGTATAGAACATGAGAGGAGTATAATCAATATATTTTAAAGTCATTCAAATCAACCTACCAACATTGTAGTAAAAATCACATTTTGGGTATCATGAAATACAACTAAAATACACAAATTCTTTCATAACTTTTCATAGAATAGTAGAGTACATAACTTTAATGGCATAAAATCCATCACAATATCAAACCCAAATGGTATTTAAGCATAATAAAATAATTACTTGAAGATTCAAACTTAAATCATATGTACAGTGCATAATAAAAGTTACCCATAAAGTATTTTCCCTTAAAATCATGAAATTTGATAAAGAGCGAATGATTGGCTTCATAGGTGGAAGAGATCCCATGAATGAAATCCACATGCCTTAATCTTGGAGTTTTGTTGAAGAAAGACTTGAGGCTTTAATTGGGTTCTTCAAATCCAAAGCAAGTTCTTTAGATTCTTGAAATTTAATGGGATAGTTGATGATGTTTTGGAGAGAATTTGAAGAACTTTGTGAGCTTTAGAGATGAAAAATGGCTAAGGAATAAGGTTTTCCTGTCTATATAAGCATTGGGCTATTACCCAATTGCCTTTAAGGGAAAACAGAAAATTAAGGAACCTATTGAGCTAGTCCACGATAACGCCGCAACATGGACTTACAGTGGACTAGTACATTTTTGTATAAAGTTTAACTTTTCCCCTGTTTTTGGCCGAGCAATGGGTTTAGGCCCAGGAATGGGTTTAGGCCCTTGTTGCACTAGTGTGTGACTAATCCGCGATGCAGACTGGTCACATAACTTTTCTGGTTCATCCCCTATAGCAAAAAATTATTTTTCTCTACAGGTAATCTAAAGATTGAAAACCACAACTTACCTACCCAATTTTACCCTTGAAAAAGAATATGAAGTCGGATTTGTGAAATCATGCATGGATTTTGAGATATCTAATAAACACACTATATGACATTTTTCTGAGGCACGTGAGAGGTGTTATAAGATGGATCTAAGAAGGGTTCGTGGATGGAAATACTAAGGGCCTAAAGTTTTGGCAAAGTGTTGGGAGAACGACAAGAGATCCTTATGGATTGTAGTCTATTTTATAGCCCAAAGAATGGGTCGTAGTGGGTAGTCAGTGAGATAATATGTTTCAAGTCTGGAGTGACCACTATGACGGGTAAATATGAACAATAAAAAGAGCTACGGTTTGTAAAAATGTTCTTGTAGATAGAGGTTCAAAGACTATTTTCATAAACCAATTTTTCAACATGGAAAACCATAGGTTTTATGAGTCGTATTTCACTCTACAACTCATTGATACCCTTCGTGGATGAGTGTGACAGAAAGTTAGTTGATGCAAGTCAAGTTACACTAAGTCCATTCACTAGGAGTCAAGCTCGAGAACTTTAAAAGATGCAAGGGCTATTCATGAAGATGGAGGTCCTTGAGCTTGTATACGAGGCAAAGAAAAGATTTTATGCCTTGAAGATAGCTTGTAGAGGTGAAGGCGAAGTAAGGGAAGAAATTATCAAATGCGGCGCCAGGTTCCAGTTGGTAATTCATCAAATGAAAACGATGACAACCACTTTGACCGTTCAATGTTATCGATTGCTCATTCTTTAAAAGTTGTCAAGTTCGACGACATGGTGCTAATTTGGCAATTCATCGATTGAAGAAGAAGACGGTCATTTTGATTTCCATTTTTGTAATTTCGACCACTTTGGGGCCAATTTTATAATAAATAACTTAAGACTATAAATAACTCCTAGTTGCTCATTTTAGGGTACACTACATTGAATATTGATGTTGAAACTCTTGTATGAGCGTTGAGAGCTTGGTACAAGCTTTTTTAGTTGAAACTTATTTGGAAACATTGGTTGTAGGGTGGGTTTAACTTTCCCTCGATGTCAATATAAGAGGTAGGTGCTATCATAGAATTAATCTGGTGAGGTCTTAAGGTTTAATATACCTTTTGGTTGCTCTTGATTTCCTATTTTTGTGTCCTTCTATCGATCTATCATTAATTTCTCATCTTTCATTTTCACATTTTATCTTACTTTTATAGTGTTGTATTGCGTCATTTGGTATCAGAGCAAGACTTAAATTCGTTCTTACGATTCCACTCTTGGGTTTGCTACTGTAAAAAGAAGTGTGAAAAGATTTTGAAGAAAATCTGAAATTATTTTCTATTGATTTGAGTCTTGTTTGAAGTTTTTAATGTTAGAATTGCCTTCTCTAACATTGTTTGTCTTAAATGAGATATGGTGAAGTTTGGGGCTATATTCAAGATTTTATCATTGTTGGTTGAATAAATTTGATGAAGAATGAAGTGGGTCATAAAATATGAAGAAAGTGGTTGGAATTGATGGCTAAAAATCATTGCGGTTTGTTCTCCACATCAACAAGAACTTAAATCTCAAGTTTCATGAAATTCCCAAGAATGTGTTTGATCCAAAAAGTGCACAAAATGAAGTACTTGTGTTTGTACTGGTGGAATTTACAAAAAAAGAACAAGTACTAGGTTTCAAGAATTACAAAGGGTCTACAAGAAAGTCAAATTTGGAATCCTAAAGTGTGATGTAGGATCAAAATGCCAATCAAAATTACCTCATTTGGCGATCTGTCGAATTGCACCTGAGACTACCAAATTTAGAAAACTTCCTATCACATTAGGTGATGGAAAAAGACCATTCGTGGTCAAAATAGGAGGTTCACAAATTCAACTTTAATTTTGATTTTTGAAATAAGCTTTTGGGGCTCCGGTCATCAGCCAATCTCATGTTCTAGTTTCCTTTCTTTGATTCTCTCCCATTTTTAAGATTCCTAAACTAATTTTCAACTCATAATTGATCTACTTGCTTATTATTAATTCTTAAATTCTCTTCTTTGCTAGTGCCATTTTCTTTTAAGCTTTTATTTGTCTTATTTCATTGTTAACTTCTTGATACAAGTTAGTTTACCTTAATTGAGCCATTCTTTATTCTTAAAAACAAGAGCCCACTCTTACAAGGAGTAGAAAGTTAACACCTTGTAAATAACCTAGTGTAAGCAATGTTCAACCTTGGCTGAACCAATTTGAGAGGCAATAAAAGGTGTGTAAACATGAGTGATTGTGAGGTTATTTCACTAATACTAACATTGTTTGTTGTTTTTGTTTTACTCAGTACCATAGCAAGTGGAAATGAAACTCCACTACCAGATGGAGGTGTTATAATGGAAGTAATTACCAATATGAGTCAGAGAATAGAAGTCATGGAAGATCAAGTTTCCAACATTCAAGGTATTTTGTTGGCTATGGATTGTAGAATGATCAATGTAGAGGGTCGACTTAACTCTACGAATACTATTCCACGAACTACCTATTGAGCTTCAACAAGTGGTCCTAGCCATCATACTTCTCTTACTATGACTCCCTGAACCTTCCATTAAATATTCAATCCAACACCTATGAATACTAACACCAATGCCTACAAGGCCATGCCACCACCACAAAACCCACTTCCATAAAAAGCTCCACAAAACCATATTGACCTTACCAAGCATCACTAAACCAAAATCCACCTATCTATGCACCCTAAGCTTTACAATGACAAATTCAAGTCAAGGAAGTGAGAGATGAAGGATACTAAGGCGGGTATGAAGAGGAAGGTTAAGAGGTATCATGGAATGATGACCAAAGAAATATTCTGAGAGGACAAATGGGACATCAAGATCATGGAGGTTGATTTGGTCTAGTTCCACTTGGAAGAAGGACTTATGTTGGACCAACCACAAGTCTTTAGTGAATATAAAGGTAACTAACATTTCAAATTTCAAAGAGGTCATCATAAGAATGACCAACATGGAGAAAAACTCATGATGTGAAAATCAAATCTGTGAAGACTAGTCTCCTAACTTTCAAAGGGGAATGCAATCTCGATTCTTATCTAGAATAGAAGTCATTTTGTGAGATGATCTTTCAAGTCAATGATTTGACTGAGCTAAAAAAAAGTTGCTTTGCTATTGCTCAATTTTAAGGTTACGCTATTACATGGTGGGAATAGATAAAGAGTCAAATACATATCAAAAAGGTATAGGCAAGAGTTGCTTGTTAAGTTATACAATTTGAAAAAAGGAAATAAGAGTGTCGTGGCCTATTTTGATGATTTCCAAAAGTTGATCTTGAAGTTAGAGTATGCCGAGAACAAAAAGCATGCCATCATTCACTTCAACACAGGGTTGAAAAACCATAACTCTTCTAAGATAACTGTTCACAAGTTTGCTAGTTTAAATTACATCTTTGAAGCATCTCATGAGATAGAGAGGGAACATAAGGAGGAAAAAGCATCTAAGTACAAAGGCATGTCATCTTCCCATTCTAGGAGTAAGAACAAGGAAAAATCTCAAAGTCTTTAGGATGGAACAAAGCTAAAGATCTTAAGAAGCCATATCAGAAGAAAGTTGTTAAAGGTAATACTCCAGCGTATCCACTAAAAGAAGGAGGTAACGAAGAACTGATCAAGTACCCTAAAGACACTTAATGTCACAAATGCAAAAGATGGGGTCATATGATGTGGGGGTGCCCTAATCTGTTGAATGTCCTAGTCCAAGGAGGATAGTTGTACCTTGGAGAAGAGGTTTATCAAGAAGAAGGTTGTGAAGATGAACCACAATGTAAGACCCTACATATTGGAAGGTATGAAAGTGCCTAAGAAATAAAATCTTGAAATTTTCTAAGTGCTAGTGCTTCAACGAAAGAGTGAATGGACCGTAAGTATTCCATAGGACATAGGTCGTACTCGTGGAATGGAGGGTTGACTGGGTGACAAGATGGTTTTCTAGAGTTTAGAGTACGAGATACTAGTACAATTTGTACATTGATTGATGAGTTGTAAGTTATGTCATGCTTAGAGATTCAGAGAAAGTTTTTAAGGTCCTAAATGTTATTGGACGAGACCTCTTTTCACAACCAATGGAATGGACCAAGACCAGTAATCAGGGTCTCATGGTCCCGTCTGACAGATTTTTATAAGGGGAAAATTTGACTCTTCTTGATAATCTAAGGCTGAGATATGTCATTTTAGAGCCGAACTAATCCCTTTCCAGCCTTATATAACCCTAAACTACTCGCCTCCTATTCATACAAATTATTTCTAAGTCTCAAACTTCTACCAAACACTCCCAAGATCTTCAAGGCTTTCAAAAGAAGGGTTTAAGCTAAGGTTTCGAATTTCCTCACTTCCAAATTACATTTTATTCCATTAAATTACACCAAGGTATGTAGGTTTTGATTTTTGGAGACCTTTACTCCACAAAGGTCTATTTTGTAGTCATGGAAATTTATGAAAGTTATGTGAAATATTTTATATGATCATATTATGAAGTAAATTATGGTGTTCTACCTTTGTACATTATATTGTATTAAACTACCATGTGAAATTATGAATTTTTATTGAGGGTAAGAAAGCCCAAACTATGCTTTACTTTGTTATGGCGGGTTACTTTGAATGATTTGAAAAGGACTTTGTTTACTCTCCTCATGTCCTGAATGTTGACTTTTATATGATTTGAGCATATATGTATACCCATCATGTTTAACTTATGGCATGGCATCTATATTATGAATGTTATGAATTCGAAGGGCTATTATGCGTGCTATGAGATATGAGAATATTGTGAAAGTAATGAAATATATGAAGCCTTATCTATGATATTATGAAGCCTTGGTTTTGAAGAGCTACTCTATGATGATATTATAAGGCTTTGCATATTATGACTTATGTATGATTTGAGTATTCCTTGGGATTTTAACCTAGCATCGAGAGGATCTTGGTAGATAGTCATTGTACCTTAACTATATTACCACCATTATCTTGTCACTTAGCTAACGGATCCATTTGGCTTTTTCTGAAAAAAGGTGGTGTTCTCGTATGGCACATGCTAATTAATAACAAAAACAGGTGTAGTTTCCTTAAGGATCTCATCACGGTATTAACCGAAAAGAGTGGTGTTCTTGTAAGGTATTTTTGAAGAACTTTCCAAAATGGGGGAATTCCCGCAAGGTGAGTGTTTGGTTTACCCTAGTAAAGTAGACCACTCCTGGTTTAGTGTAAAGTGAACATTGGGATTCGAAGTAATAGTTCTCTTGGTATTACATGTTTGTTAAGGTCTTATTCCTTCTATGTATGATATATTATGTGACTTGGTGATTCCTCATGCATATTTGGACTAAGGCATTGAGTATTCGTGTCATATTAAGCTTATATCCATTGATTATGATTATGCATATTGTTTAATTATGGCTTATATTCTTTGTTCCATTGCTCCTCAACTTAGTACATTTCAAGTACTAACATATATGTTTTTCTTACATAACTATGTATACAGCAGAGCTCCTATCCACCCTTCGCCTCCATGTGGCTAAGTTGTTTGATTGAAGAGTTGCTACTGGTGAGTCCTCCACATTCGGGGACAATATCCGCTTACTTTAATACTTTATTAAAACTTGTCTATTTATGAATATTTACCTTCTGAGGGTGAGCCCAGGAGATGTCTTAGACCCTGTTCTGCTCTTTGTTAGAGGTATTATTGGATATAGATTTGTATGATATGAGATCGACTCCTATTATATTTTTGTATTATGGACCTCCCTCAGTCCTTATCCCCTTCTTATTCTTTTTGTATGTTATTGATGTGATGGAAGTCCTAAGTCCTTCTTTCTCTATATAGCATGAGTCATGCTTACCCATCTATTAGATATTATTTGCTATGTGTTCATGCAAATCCTCTTTCCCATAACATCTCCGTGAAGTGAGTCCAAAGCCACATTTTCCCTAGATATTATGTGTTCATTGCTTTAACTATGCTTTCACAACCAAGAATGTTCCATGTCTATTTAAGAGGTTTGTTTTGGGTCCATTCATTTTGCCCATTCACTATGCTACGCCTAGGTCCTAGGCTTGGGTCATGACTAAGCTTTGTATCAGAGCACTAGATTCATAAATAGTCCTCGAGTATCCAACACATTGTGGCAAAGTAGAGTCTTTGTCATAGTTGTGAAGTGCACCACAACTATGGGTAAGAGGCTATGAGGCACTTTAAGAATGGTTCACTTCTTCACATTCTATGTCATGCTTTAGGAGTTAATTTGAGACTTCCTATTTATAATGGATGATCTTTTGCTATTTTAGATTTTCCTCAAAGATAATTTTCACAAAGATCTTCCACACCTGAAGGCGACTTAGTACCTCTAGGTACACTAGTTCCCAAAGGAGAAGAAGGGGTCACTCATGCCGAAGACTAAAATGTGGCCACCTTATTTGCAAAGACCATTGGCAACCAAGGAGTTCAACTCCTCATGCTCTTACCCCTACTTCTAGATTGAGGAATTATACTTGAAAGAATCCTTTGGAGCTCTATGACTACAAAGATGAAAGACCACTAGGAATTCATCAATGGGGTGTACTAGGTTCTTGACATTATAGAAGGTGGCTTGGAGGAGAAAGCAGAACTAGCGGCCTACCAACTAAAGGGACTTGCTCAATTGTAGTCTTTTTGAGTAAAGAGGGAGAGAGTGAATGAAGAGCCTATCTCTTAGGAAGAATTTAAGTCCACCTTCCTCAACTTTTTCTTTCCCATAGAGCTAAGGGAAGCAAGAGATGAAAGAGTTTATGAACCTCGAATAAGGTTCCATGAGTGTTAGGGAGTATTCCCTTAAATTTGACAACCTCTCAAAGTATCCTTCTCACTTGGTTGTCGACCCTAGGGCAAGGTTGCATGTTTGTATCAGGAGTGTCTAACTTGAACAATGAAGAGTACCACACTGCCATGCTCATAGGAGATATGAACTTGTCTCTTCTCATGACTTACTCTGAGAAACTTGAAGGAGAACAGATTAGAAAGAAGAGGAGTGGAGAGTCCAAGAGGGCTCAGTGATGGTGGGTCTGAAGATGCTAGAGAGGTCATTTTCAGCAAGGCCACAAATTCAAATGCCAATGGTCCTTCAATGCACAAGGCCAAAGGTTTGCTAATGATAGGGTGCCTAATCCTAGGGATTAAGGTCATAATGGTGGTCAAAATTTATATTCTTAGGTGTGGAACATTTAGGTGCTACAAAGATGTGAGTGCATTATTTCAGGTATGGCAAGATAAGCCACAAGATTGTGGATTGTCCAAACAAGTGTAGAGATGGTCATCCCAAAGGACATGGTGCTCATGGTGATTAAATAGCACAAGGTGTCCAACAAGGAGATGTTGGACGTCCCAACTAGTTGTATGCTCTTGAAGGGAGGCAAAGGGTGGATGAGGTACTTGATGTTGTTACAAGTTTGTTAAAGATCTACAATCTTGATATATATGCTTTAATCGATCTGGGTGCCACTCTCTCTTTTATTACTCCTTTTGTTGCTAATGGGCTTTATATGTGTCCTTAATTTATGTGTGATCTCTTTTGAGGTGTCTATCCCCATTGGCAAGTCTATCATTGCTAAAAGAGACTATAAGGGTTGTCCCGTATATATATTTCATAAAATCTTGCCTTGTGATTTTTTTAAACTTGATTGGTTCATGTTAAGCTTGGAGGAGAAAGCAGAACTAGTGGCCTACCAACTAAAGGGCCTTGCTAAATTGTGGTTTATTTGAGCAAAGAGGGCAAGAGAGAATGGAGAGCCTATCTCTTGGGAATAATTCAAGGCTGCCTTCCTCAATAGTTTCTTTCCCATGGAGCTAAGGTAAGCAAAGATGAAAGAGTTTATGAACCTCAAATACAGTTTCTTTCCCATACAGTTCCATGAGCTAAGGTAGGGAGTATTCCCTTAAATTCGACATCCTCTCAAAGTATGCTCCTCAGTTGGTTGTCGATCTAGGGCAAGGATGCACAAGTTTGTGTCATGAGTTTACAACTTGATTAATGAATAATGCCAAGCTACCATGCTTATACGAGATATGAACTTGTCTCGGCTCATGACTTATGCCAAGTAACTTGCAGGAGAAAAGGGGAGGATGTTATACCCCGTAATTAATTCACTCGAAGTAAATCGTTCAATTGGAAAAGTTATGATGAACATGGCATAATTTAATTTAAGTAAGTTCATGGTGCTTAATTATAATTGGAACGTATATTTTAAGTTGGAGTCGGGAGTCCTCAATTGGATTAAAATAGAAAAGTTTG